>JAPDDO010000302.1:0-123135 GCA_027422415.1 Schizothorax lantsangensis
TCAAGCCATAGCCTAATAGCCTATAGTTTTGCTATTCTACACTTATTTACAACTTTACCTTATATTTTATTACTCTTTTATTTTAATCCGTAAAATAGCGCGTGTTCCGTGGCACCCAGGGACGTGCAGAGAGTTCCTCAGGGGCAGGGGCTCAAATGTGAAAAAAAAGTTGCAATGTGAGAAAAAAAAACAAAAAAAAAACATTATAGGTCAAAAGTTTGGATACATTAATATTCATTAAGTCACTTATGGTCATCAAGCCTGCATTTATTTGATCAAAAATGTAATATACTGTAAAATACATTTTATGCAATGCTTATTTCAGGATTCTTTGAATAAAATGTTAAATAAGAACAGCATTTTTTCAAAATATAACTTTCGTAACAATACACACTACCGTTCAAAAGCTTGCGGTCAGTATAATATATATATTTTTTTTAAAAATAAATTAGTTTTTATTCAGCAAGGATTTTTTAAATTAATAGAAACAGTGATAGTAAAGATCAACATCGTTAGAAAACATCTCTATTTTGAATAAATGCTGTTCTTTTAAACTTTTTATTTATCAATGAACCCCAAAAAATTATCACGGTTCCAAAATAAAAAATAAATAAAATTAAAATTAAAATAAAAACAAAACATTAAGCAGCACAACTGCTTCCAACACTGATAATAAATCAGCATATTAGAATGATTTCTGAAGGATCATGCACTGAAGGCTGGAGTAATGATGCTGAAAATTCAGCTTTGAATCACAGAAATAAATTATATTTTAAAGTATATTAAAATAGAAAAACGTTCTTTTAAATTGTAATATTTCACATTATTACAGTTTTTCAGTATTTTTGATCAAATAAATGCAGGCTTGATGAGCATAAGACACTTTCATAATGCTGCATTATCAAAAATGGTAATATAATAAAGTCCTTTCATGTCACCATTTCGGCAGCCTACACTTCACATGACAGGCCTGAGGTGGCACTTGGGTTTCATGAACTATAGGAGTTTCATGAAACGGTGTAGGATATCATACATAAATATAAGTGAATTCAATAGCCTACTGATTACCATTTTTTTTTTGTGCAGTGCTTTTGTAGTCATTCAGCATCTATTTTCTCAGCGATGTAATTTGATTTATAAAATGAGACAAACCGCAGATCCAGATCGCTCCATAAATAAGCTCGTCTGTCCCATGTCATTTTTCTACCGATTTATGAATAAGAACGGAGAATGACCGCTCCACTTCACATTATTGTCCAATGAAATTTGAACTTGAGCCAGATCATGATTGGTTGGTGTATTATACATGACAAACGATGAATTATAATTATTTATAATTATTTTAGAATATTATAATATTCTAAAATATATAATATATGGATTTTTAATTAAATCGACACACTAGCTTTGATTATTGATGAAAAAAGTTTAAAATATTGTTTGGTTTATTTTTTTCCTTCCGTCGACCCACTCACTGAAAGAACTATAGGCTATTAGGCTATGGCTCGAGAGCCTATGGTTTCTGAACAGACTGGAATATCAGTCAGTCAAGCAAAGCGTTCGCAACCCATAGCAATGCCTCAGATTGACAGATAGCCTATGTAAAAATAAACAGGAATTTTCCGACTTTTGAGCGATTAGTTACCTATATACATATATATAATTATTTTATTTTATTTTCTTTCTCACATTGCCCCACTTTTTTTCACATTTGAGCCCCTGCCCCTGAGGAACTCTCTGCACGTCCCTGGGTGCCACGGAACACGCGCTATTTTACGGATTAAAAATAAAAGAGTAATAAAATATAAGGTAAGGTAGTAAATAAGTGTAGAATAGCACTGTCTGTTTGCTTATGTGCATCAATCCGAGCGTAAATGGGCAGGGATGTTCAGGCAGGTGAAAAGCGTTTGGTTAATGGTGAATATTGACCTATTGTGCGTCCCGTTGCCGAGCCCCGCCTTGATGTAATGATTGACAGCTCGGGGGCGTGCTCTGCTCGGAATGCATTTTCAAATCCACAATGACTTAACCTATATTCATCGCGGGTATTTAATGAAAATGCAATTGAAACGTCATATATGTAAGTGTCAATGCATTTAAGAAAAATAAAAGACATTTAAATCACCGTTTTGCTACCCTTTTGCTGCACCATTGGCTCAGAATGCATTTTGAAACTCTCATTGAATTTTGCTACAATTATCCCGCGGGTCTCATGAAAATGCAAGTAAGTGTCCTACCTAAAAATCTAAATGCATTTAGGAAAAACAGCATTTAAATGATCATTTTGCTACAGTTTTTGCTTGGACATGTTAAACATATCTAATCAATTTGGGTAATACATTTTAATTTTAATTTTGCAACTTATAAAGCTTTAAAATATGTTTTTAATATGCATATTAAAACTAGTGTAGAAAATGGCGTCTCAGTAATGGTGTCTCAGACCTCTTTGTGTTCAGACTGTTGCTTCTTGGATCTAGTCCAGTTCAGTGTTTGATGGCTGACATTATGGCCTCCAAAACTGGAATATTTTTATCTTTTGCACAAAAATGTTTTTGTACACATTTGTAATATTTATTTTTAATTGTTTTCCTTGTTTATGTAATCGTGTTTATTTTATAGCACACAGGGTTTCTGCAGGATTTTTAAGCTCAAATTTAAGACTTTTTAAGACCTGCACAGATAAAATTAATGCCATATGAGTAGGGTGGGGCAATGTCAGTGGTAACATATTAACTTGCAAAATGACTGTAAAAAGCATGAATTACAGTTCAGATATGGAATGCCAATCCTGCCATAATTAGAAATAAATAAATAAATGTACAAAGAAATGTAAAAAAGCAAAAATAAAGAAATAAATAAATATACAAAGAAAAGTAAAAAAAGCAAAATTAAAGAATTATTTATAATTTTATTTCCTTATGTATTTTTCATTTTTTTTTCACATTTATTTATTTTTTTATTTTTTATTTATACATTTATTTATTTCCACTTTTATTTATTTTCACATTTATGTATTTATTTACGTATTTATTTCCACATTTATTTATTTTCACATTTATTCATTTCTACATTTCTTTGTCTGTAGGGTAATGAGGAGGGCGTGTTTTACCTCAGTAATAGCAATCGCCCCAGAGTAGTCTAGGGGGAAGATTTGAGGCCACAGTGACACTTTGTGGTGCCCAAACAAAGTACAAGAAGTGTAGCCTACATGACGCGCCTGTTGATAGTGTGGGATGAATGACTTAGATGGGCAATATGGCCAAAATCTTATATCACGGGTTATTATTTCCGTTTCACGTGGAGGGTTGTTAAAGCATGCAATCTGTGATAGCATGCATTTGCTGAAGCTCGCGAAAGCGTGCAGTCGCTTTCTTATGCGCGTTGTTTTTTTAGGTTTCACTTTCAATGCATACAACGCATGTTTCCAAGATTGGGAATAGAAGGAGGCATCAGTTACTGTAGAAGATTTGTCGCCTCGCGCCACTTCCCGTGTGGACAATCACTGCATCAACTGATTATAATGGGTTCTCTTGGTGTAGACTCGGCTTTAGATACGGATTAATCACACGTCTTAGGCTGGAAATATCCAGATTAGGTCAAACAAAAGGTGTCCATGGGAACGGAGCTAGTGAAACACACACGCCATGCATTGAACATACAAGCATCATGCTTATCCAAACAGCGCCTGTGTGTGCTCTCAGCTTTTTGAGCTAACTGCATTTTTTTTTAATGTAACCAAAAACCAAAACCAACATTGACAGCATCAGAAACAAACCCGTAAACTGATGTCCAGGGGCATTAAAAAAAAAAACTTTTAAATGTATGCATCATGAATATGGAATGCCACGTTCTTAATTCCGATCGATAAATTCAGTTAAAATAATAAAGGGCTGTTACTAGTAAAAATCCAATCAGTGTCAACAAAAGCCATCAGAGCCATCGTTACTGAATGCATTTATACTGCAATTAGCCTACAAATGCATAAAACGTTATGAAATTAATATTTTAAATTTGGAAGGCAGAAATATGTCAATATGTCAATCAATTAAAGGTGACATATCATGAAAATCAGATTTTTCCAGGTTTTAAGTGCTATAATCAGGTCCCCAGTGCATCTACCAACCAAGGAAACGTGAAAAAGATTAACCCAGTAACTTTGTTTTGGTAAGCCTTTTTCTGCAAGCTTCTGAAAAAACTAGCGCGTCTGATTTTGCTCCCTTGGTGACGTGGCAAAGGGATCTCATTATAATATTACCGCCCCTTAATCTGTAAATTTCCACCTGCTGTCATTTTGATTTCACAAGCGACAACGGTGTACCAGTTCTAATGCCATGGTGAAAGTTTGAGCAAAACATGCTAACTGTTCTGTCTTTGGCTGCACAGATGAGCACAGAACACTATTTAGTCCCAGCCTCAGAGGAGACAAGAGAGCAGTGGATTTATTGATTTATTTACTGTATATTGCTACTGCCACACAGATCTAAAATAATCACGCGATTTATTACCCAGCTGTTTACCTTCACAGACGTAACTGACTGTTTTTGTAACTCGTGTGTGTTTTTAACGTAAACTTGTGTGTGAATGAGAACTTAGTTTACTCACATGCTGTGACAGCCGCTTCGGATGTGTGCACTCAGAAAAACATATATCAGAAGTTTAAACTAATATGGTTTAAAACGCATGATTTCAGCACGATAAACATGATAATCAGAACCAAAACAGATGTTTTTAGCAGCTACGAGCTGAAATGGTGCAGCTCTATTCTGGAAAGGGGGCGGGAGCAGCAGCTCATTTGGATTTAAAGAAACAGGCACAAATATCAAAGTGTTTCTGCTTCCACTCAAAATAGGCTTTTTCAAAATGATGTGATAAATGATCTGTGGGGTATTTTGAGCTAAAACTTCACAGACACATTCTGGGGACACCAGAGACTTATATTACATATAGTAAAAAGGGGCATAATATGTCTCCTTTAAATGATACGTTTAATATGAAACTAAAACAAACACTAGGTGGCGCCAAGTCACTTACACCGTTTGGAAGCAAAATTCACTTTACAAGTTGTTTGAACATAAATGTGTGTTGGACGTGTGTGTACACATCATCCTATAATGATAAAATAATTTTTAAATCACTTTTAAAATCCCCTTTCTCAAATCAAATAGCTGTCCGCCATTGTGTCGACTGCGGTGCAGGGGAAGACAAGAATGTCTCAGATTAAGTGATTGAGGTGCTTTGTTGTTGGATGTAATAATGAATATAGCAGTCGTCATTTACTCCCGACATCTGAGCCGCTGAAGACGCAGAGGATTAATGTTACTTTCGTTTTGAAGGGAATGCGCCAATCTGCCTAAATGCATCTATGTTCGTGCGAATCATTCGTGATCCAGCTTCATCTACAGAAGAAGTGAGTATAAGGTTTTTTTTTTTAATCTTTGCAAATCGCCTAAACTAATAATGTGCCAGTTAGCCAGTTTCGCGGCTGAAGTTTACAGTCTGCTCATCACCCCACGGAAGAGAGGGGCGGGGTCAGAAGAGCTCATTAGCATTTAAATTTACTCAACTGTTTAAAAATTGATAATCAGCAAATCAGCATATTAGAATGATTTCTGAAGGATCATGTGACACTGAAGACAGGAGTAATGATGCTAAAAATTCAGCTTTGAAATTTTTACAATACAATTACATTTTACAATATAGTAGTCAACATTTGAAGTGGATCAAAAAAACTTTTCATCAAAGTTGTCCTAAAACAATACCCATTCTTGTCTTAGGCCAACTTTGATCAACTTTTTGGATCCACTTAAATGTTGACTACTGTGTATTAAAACATAAAACAGTCATTTTAAATAGTAAAAATATTTCAAAATTTTACTGTTTTGCTGTACTTTGGATCAAATAAATGCAGGCTTGGTGAAGAGAAGAGACTTCTTTAAAAAACATTAAAAATCTTAATGTTCAAATCTTTTGACTGGTAGTGCAAGTCTGAAATAATTATTTAATAATTATTAATTATTTAAGTCCTGGAGAACCCATAATATTTTTCCTTCAGAAGTAATGTTGGTAGTTTATCTAATGTGCATATATTAATTTATTCATTCTAACATGGTGAATAAACAAAGGTAAGGGCTAGTACGCAAGACGAATTTGAAAATTCTGTGCTACTGCCACTAGGGGGCGAAATGCGACAGTCGTATCCTAATGTCATGGAGTGAAAAGGCGGCTTACCGTGACTTTTTTTTTTTTAGCTTACCGTGTCCTAACCTGACGTGACAAAGCTACAAGACGATAAAATCAATCATAAATCACAGCCAATCATAACAGCGTGTGGGCAGGCTCTGTTCGCAGCTAAACACAAAAACCAAACAAAATTAAACTAAACAAAATTAAACCATTAAAGGGGTCACATGATGTGCTTTCAAGTTTTCCTTTCTCTTTGGAGTGTTACAAGCTGTTTGTGCATAGATAAGATCCCTGAAGTTGCAAAGACTAAAGTTTCAAAACCAAAGAGATATTCTTTATAAAAGTTAAGACTCGACCACGCCCTCCTAAAACGGCTCATTTTAACACGCCCCCACATGTCTACATCACAGTGTGGGAAGATTTACAAAACACCGCCCAAATGTATATGCAAAGAAAGAGGGCTGAACTATTATTCTCGCTGTAGTATTGTTGCAGCCGCCGGCACCATGTCCTGGAGACGCTGTGTTTCATTGTGAAAGCGAAAGTACTTTGTTTGGGATTCCAAAAGGGGACACAACTAGAAATCAGTGGTTAAGTTGTATGTCCAGAACAGTTCAACCCTAATATTAGAGTGTGTGCAGCGCATTTTACTGAGGACTATTTCCTGAACCTGGGAACCTACAATGCTGGCTTGCACAAAGGCTGTTTCTATAAAGTGGGGCAATTCCAACTTTGCAAGGACAGTCTGACGCTTCTGACTCACAGCCTGTAAGTACGTTTCTGCTTCTGACAATTCAAACACGAGTTTTGAGCTGTGTAGAGTAGTGCTTGTTGTTTGTTGTTTCTCCGATCACAAATGCAGACATGGTAATGTTTACACGGCGCGATGCAACGCGACGTGTAAAAAGACAGTATACTGTATGTCATTATAATCAGTAATTATGTCCCCACTGGATGCAACAAATGCCTCATTTATAATGGGTTTTATTGTTTTTGTGTCATCGCGCCGGGACATGCCATCACAAATGTGGTAAGGGGCGTAACATTTCCATCTCATGCTTGAGGTATTCGGCCAATCACAACGCACTGGATAGCTGGCCAATCAGAGCACGCCTCGCTTCTCAGAACGATGAGCTTTGTAAAAATCGAGCGTTTCAGAAAGGCGGAGCATAGGGAGCAAACAATAATGTACAGTATGTGGAAAATTGTCATGAAATACACTTGTTTGAGATTTGCATAATATTAAATGGTTTTGAGCTTGAATATAATTTTGGAAACTTTAATAGCCACTATGAGAGCAGCAATGGATAATTTACCTCAGATTTTGAAAATAAATTACAGGAAACAAGAGCGTTCAAACTGTAAGCAATAAATACTTGTGCATTTATGTCCTTGTTCCCTCTGTATGGGCTGAACTATCAGCTGCAAAATCCCAGAAATATAGAAACCATTTAAAAAAAGAATCCTTTGTCGTGTCACGGCTGGTTATAGACAAATAATGATTACCATGGAAAATGTATTTTATCCTGTGTTGTCACGTCGCATCTGTTTAGGACACGGTGCTAAAGCCCCCAACAAAGCTGGATTGGAAGCTAACGTTAGATTGAATTGCCTCATTTAATTTCAAGGGACTGTTGTATGAGTAATACAACATTGATTAAACATTAAATAACGATTACTTTACACAAATCTATGAGTTTAAATACATGACTAAATCCCGGTTGCAGAGGCTACAAATTTGTCAAGAGTTAACAGTAATTAGCTCGCAACCTAATTAGCTAACATTACATTTTCAATTCTGTCAGCGACCACTTATGCTACCTAACCTAGGCTACACTTTAAAATATTTTTTAATTATAACATTATAGCTACATACCACTTTGTTCTGATGACCTGTATGACCAGTAGGACTCAGTAAGCTTCAGGCACCACAAGGTTTCAGCCTCCAGGGTCTTTGCTGGTGTTAGGACGTGTCCCACACTACTGTCACTACTGGAGGTGGGAGCGGCTTCATTAGCTGACTACGGTTCTCTTGGAGCTATATGGGGAGGCTCATGGGCGACATTATGGGGGGGGGGCAAGTAAATGATGCTGGATTCATTCTCGAAATATCAGTAATAAACTATGGACGGGACAAAAATCCCTCAGTGATTTATTCTGGAAGCGGTCCTGGCCAAACCTCCATAGACAGCACGCATACTGAGCGAGATCCAGTTCACGGACTAAAAGCGTGTGTAAACTTTATTGAGATCGGGACATATCAACCAGTAATTTCATTCCCAGTAGTGGACGGTAGAAAGTTCAGAAATTAATGGTATGCGATTTATGACAGAATAGTCCCACAACTGATCGTTTATTTTTTCCTCATGCGTCTCACCACAAAAAAGACACGGAAAACTTAAATGAACATCAGAAAAGCAGCGTGCACATTTCTGGTTAAAAATAAAAGGCCATCAACTGACACTTAAAACGGGAAGCATCGCCATTCAAATCAGCAGCAAGAGTCAGTTCCACAGTTTAGTTATTCTTCACTGTGCTGTATTGACACAATGCATTGTAATGTAGTAGCGCATTGTTTTGATGCATAGGCTACATCCAAAAAATACCTTTTTTTTTCTTGGCCCCTCTGACTTGAGTCAAATGTCGCCCATGGGGAGGCTGCAGTAGAGCAGTGATGGGCACTTGGGCCGAAGATGATGCTCCTGTCAGCTTCATACGGGTAGCATGCTTCTTGCCTGTTTGCGTGGCTGCGAAGCGCTGCCTCTCCCATATTTGATAGCTCGATAGTAGTTTTACAAACTTTACATTTAGCTTTTCTGTCGTCTACTTTTAATACACAGTCTTTGAAGTGGTCATTTTGTAGCCGAAGCTCTTGAAATGTGCATTTTCCTGGCATGTTTGCCTTAGTTAACAGGTACAGGTGACTACATGTGACTTTAAGTGATTGCCAATTGACGAGCGGGAAGGGAATAAATATGGCACTGAAAATAGCCTAGCCACAATAATATGTAAAACGTGTGAAACAACGTGAGAAAAAAAATTCAGCATAGAAAAATTACATCCTCATTACATTACAGTGTAAACAGCTTCAGTGATTATAATGGGAGGTTTTGAGAGTGCTCTAACTCTGTCTAGACTGAAGTCAATGATAATGTAAATTGTCTTCGCTCTCTTTCTGTAAAGTGACAGTGTTATATTTAGTAACTTGCAGTGCTTTTATTAAATTCACATTGAATACAAAATCAGTCACATTAAAAATATTTTATGACATGACACCCTTATCTGGTACAAGTAAAAAAGATGGGTTTTTATGCGTAGTTATTAGTTTACACTAACAGTAGGCTACTTGCCCATTGTCCATTATACACTGACCAAAATGATAAACGCAACACTTTTCTTTTTGCCCCCATTTTTCATGAGCTGAACTCAAAGATCTAAGACTTTTTCTATGTACACAAAAGGCCTATTTCGCTCAAATATTGTTCACAAATCTGTCTAAATCTGTGTTAGTGAGCACTTCTCCTTTGCCGAGATAATCCATCCACCTCACAGGTGTGGCATATCAAGATGCTGATTAGACAGCATGATTATTGCACAGGTCTTATTGCATTAGGCTGGCCACAATAAAAGGCCACTCTAAAATGTGCAGTTTTATCACACAGCACAGTGCCTCAGATGTCGCAAGTTTTGAGGGAGCGTGTAATTGACATGCTGACTGCAGTAATGTCCACCAGAGCGTTTCAGAGAATTTGGCAGTACATCCAACCGGCCTCACAACCGCAGACCACGTGTAACCACACCAGCCCAGGACCTCCACATCCAGCATTGTCACCTCCAAGATCGTCTGAGACCAGCCACCCGGACAGCTGCTGCAACAATCGGTTTGCATAACCAAAGAATTTCTGCACAAACTGTCAGAAGCCTTCTCAGGGAAGCTCATCTGCATGCTTGTCATCCTCATCTGGGTCTCGACCTGACTGCAGTTCGTCATCGTAACCGACTTGAGTGGGCAAATGCTCACATTCGATGGCATCTGGCACTTTGGAGAGGTGTTCTCTTCACGGATGAATCCCGGTTTTCACTGTACAGGGCAGATGGCAGACAGCGTGAATGGCATTGTGTGGGTGAGCGGTTTGCTGATGTCAACGTTGTGGATCGAGTGGCCCATGGTGGCGGTGGGGTTATGGTATGGGCAGGCGTATGTTATGGACAACGAACACAGGTGCATTTTATTGATTTTGAATGCACAGAGATACCGTGACGAGATCCTGAGGCCCATTGTTGTGCCATTCATCCACGACCATCACCTCATGTTGCAGCATGATAATGCACGGCCCGATGTTGCAAGGATCTGTACACAATTCCTGGAAGCTGAAAACATCCCAGTTCTTGCATAGCCAGCATACTCACCGGACATGTCACCCATTGAGCATGTTTGGGATGCTCTGGATCGGCGTATACGACAGCGTGTTCCAGTTCCTGCCAATATCCAGCAACTTCACACAGCCATTGAAGAGGAGTGGACCAGCATTCCACAGGCCACAATCAACAACCCGATCAACTCTATGCGAAGGAGATGTGTTGCACTGCATGAGGCAAATGGTGGTCACACCAGATACTGACTGGTTTTCGGACCCCCCCCCCCCCCCCCCCCCCCCCCGAACCGGACCCCCCCCCCCCCCCCCCCCCCCCCCCCCCCCCCCAACCCCCCAATACAGTAAAACTGCACATTTTAGAGTGGCCTTTTATTGTGGCCAGCCTAAGGCACACCTGTGCAATAATCATGCTGTCTAATTAGCATCTTGATATGCCACACCTGTGAGGTGGATGGATTATCTCGGCAAAGGAGAAGTGCTCACTAACACAGATTTAGACAGATTTGTGAACAATATTTGAGAGAAATAGGCCTTTTGTGTACATAGAAAAAGTCTTAGATCTTTGAGTTCAGCTCATGAAAAATGGGGGCAAAAACAAAAGTGTTGCGTTTATAATTTTGGTCAGTGTAGATTAAATAACATGATCTGTAAATGTGCAAAATGCATTTAGTAATATTTGAGAATGGAAATATTTCATGATATAGTTAGTAAGTTTGGGAGTATTAGGAATAAAAAAGGAACACAAATTTCAACTGAGGAGAGCCTTTAATCAGTCCGTGCCCAGGACGTTACTGTGTCATAATCCATCCCTGACAAAGAGACATAAAAAATGTACAGTGCTGAGGGTGCTCTTGGACAGAACTTTAATTTTAGTAGCTCAATGCTTTATGTTGGTTTTAGTGCTTTTTAATATTTTTTTCTGTTTGTTTTTTGCTTTAGACCTGATGGCACTGAAAGAAGAGAGTCAGAAAGATGAACTGAATGAAATGGAAGAGAACAATCAGGATGAGAAGTGTCATGATTTCAAGAGTGGAGAAAAATCCTTAAAGACTGAAGAGATTTCTTCACAAAAAAGAGGTCAGAAGACCGGATCTAACAGTTATTTCACCTGCTGTCAGTGTGGTAAGAATATAACTAATAAGCAAAACCTTGAAGTCCACATGAGAGTTCACACTGGAGAAAAGCCTTTCAGCTGCCAACAGTGTGGAAAGAGTTTCACTCAAAAACAAAACCTTAAAGTCCACATGAGAGTTCACACTGGAGAAAAGCCTTACACCTGCAAACTGTGTGGACAGAATTTTAAACTTAAAGGAAACCTTAATGCCCACATGAGGATTCACTCTGGAGAAAAACCTTACACCTGCAAAATGTGTGGGAAGAGCTTCTCACGAAAAGAAAGTCTTAAGACTCACATGAATATTCACACAGGAGAGAAGCCTTGCAAATGTGGTCAATGTGGAAAGAGATTTAAATGTAAAGAAACCCTTAATCACCACATGAGGATTCACTCAAAAGAGGACTGTTTTATATGCCATCAGTGTGGAAAGAGTTTCCTGCATAAAAGAAGCCTCAACACTCACATTAGACTTCATACTGGAGAGAAGCCTTTCATCTGCCCTCAGTGTGGAAAGAATTGCACAAATAAAGCAAACCTTGAGATTCACATTAGAGTTCACACTGGAGAGAAACCTTTCACCTGCCCTCGGTGTGGAAAAAGCTTCTCACAAAAAGGAAACCTTCAGACTCACATAAGTATTCACACTGGAGAGAAGCCTTTCAAATGTCATCAGTGTGAAAAGAGTTTCACATATCATAAGGACCTGAAACATCATTTGCAAAGTCATTCGGTAAAGAAATTATGAGCAGTTTTACTCTGGAGGAAGCCAATTTAATTGTGGTGAGGGTAATAAAAAAATTGGGAAACAGAAAATATGTACTGTGGAGAACAATTTATAAATAAATTGTTTTTGTGAAATATTGTTGATTATCATCACTCAAAATTTGAAGGAATATGAACTGTAGATATACCACTGCTCTACTAACAAGGTTTACCAAATAAACAGACAATTTCAACAACAACAACAACAACAAAAAGTGGAAATCAGTGATCAAAATTAGAGAACAGTAACCGCTGTAGCACCAAAGAAGATTACAACTAAAATTTTGGAGGGTTATAGCTGTCAGAAATTAGGTGTAGAGGCTCTTGCTTTGATTGACTTCAGCACATCACTAGTCTCTCACACTGTGCTGGTGTGATCTGGGTCCACTCTTCTTCATAGTTCGGTAACTATAGTAGGTTTCTTAGCCATAACTTTGTTGCCAAGGATTTTCCAGAGATTTTCAATTGGGTTTAGATCAGGACCCTGTGTCTGCCAATTTATTATTTCAGTGTTCTTAGCTTCAAGGAACTGCTTTACCCATTTTGCAGTGTGACGGGGGCATTGTCTTGCATGATATTGCAGGCTGATTGGGGGACGCTTGCAGGGAAGGCACCACATATTGCTAAAGGAGGTTCTGATAAACATTTGCATTCACTCTGCAATGTAGCTGTACAAGAGGCCCAAAACATCCCCCAAACCACTTCCTCTTCAACCTTTCACTGACTTTTTACGCACTTGGGGTTCAGTCTTTCCCCAGTTTGACACCAAACAAAATGTTTCCCATCTGACTCAAATAAATTAAACTTGCTCTCATCACTAAAGTGAACTTTGGACCAGTTCTCCTCTGTCCACACAACATGTTCCTCTGCAAAGGTGAGCCTAGCATTTTGATTCTTTCTGCTGATGAGAGGCTTTGTCACTGCAGAGTGCACTTTCAGTCCGACTACTCTTAAACGTGTCGGGACAGATCCTTACCCTGATCAGCGCTGAAATGGCAAGCAATTCCAGCTGCAGTGTTGAACCAAATCCCTATTGAGAGTATCCATATTATTTTGTCTTCTCGTGCATTTGTCTTAAACCCTATTCTCATGGGATTAGTATTACCTGGTGACCTCTAGTCATTTGTAATAATTGCAGAGGTTGTCTGTGATCTTAATCCTGTGCGAATCGGGCATGTCTGTAATTTGTAAAGTAAAAATTCCCCCACAAATTACCTACCATATTTCGCTGTGATAATATTAGTCCCATGCAAATCTGCATCTCTGTGATTTGGCCAGGATTTAGTAGGCTCTTATATAAATTTTTTTCAAGTTTTTTTTTTTTCCTGTGTGCCTTTTTATCCATCTTTTGTGAAGAATGGAGGCTGCGTTAGTGTTGATAGTATTTTGAGTGCTGGGACATATCGCTATACACCATGCAACTGTACAATTTGCAGAATGAGAAAGCTGAAATCCATCAGGGCGCGTATTCACAAAACATTTTATCTTACCATTAAGAGTTATCCTAAATAGCAATAAAAGATTTTAGCAAAGAGTTTTCTCTTAAAACCTACTCACAAAGCTGCTGAGACAAACTTTTACTAAGGAATAGAGAGAAGTCTTAAGCTAAGAGTAAGGGCGGGGTTGACCTCGTTACTGTGGATGATGTCAGCATGCTTACTAACTATGCACACAGTGATTGGCTGATAGGGGAAGGGTCTCTGTCAGAGATTTATTCATAGAAATATTGTAAAGCACAATATTATGTTGCCATATTCAAATAAAGGTTTAAAAATAAATTACCACATTCAAATAAATATTTTAAAATGCAGGCTAAGTGTCACTAAATAAACAAGTATATAGAATAGAATAGAATTGTTTTATTTGTCACATACACCAGCAGTGAAATGTATTCTCTGCATTTAACCCATCCTAAGTGAACACACACCGGGAGCAGTGGGCAGCCATGTTACGGCGCCCGGGGAGCAGTTGGGGGTTCGGTGCCTTGCTCAAGGACACCTCAGTCGTGGTATTGAAGGAGGAGAGAGCGCTGGTTATTCACTCCCTCACCAACAATCCCTGCCGGACCCGAGATTCGAACCCACAACCTTTGGATTACGAGTCCGACTCTCTAACCATTAGGCCTCGACTTCCCTAAATGTTCAGTTAATTGTCAGCCTCTTATCTGTATGCTTCACGTAGCGGATGTGCATATAAACCTCCTTTTAATTAACAGAGTAGAATAATTATGGCTGATAGTAAGACATGCAAAAGTAAAAGAAAACCAAACTGGACGCAAAACAGCTGTTACTTCTTGCCCAACTTGTTAATGAAAACAACACTACCATTTTTTAAGGTAAGTGGTTGCAAACAATTTATTTTAGCTACATTTAAATAAAAAAAATTAGTTGAAAGTTAGTCAACTAAATTTGTTTATTTAAATGTAGTTAAAATAAATTGATTGCAACCACTTACCTTAAAAAAAATTAGTACATTCAATGAATCATTTTTTTCAGTTAAGGATATAATCAAAAGAAAATTTGGAGTTGGGATAACCTCCAAAACCAAAAAAAAAGATGCATGTGAAAACATGTGTTTGCAAATAAATGCAGCGTGTTTGTAAAATGTTTACATTCTGAGGCAGGTTGCCGGCAACAGCCATTTTAGGATAGTTTATGGCTTGGTCTTAGTGACTTAGGAGTCCTCTTCACTACTCCTAACGTTTCACGGATTTAGCTAGTTTTAGCACTAAAACTATCGCCAGCAGCCATGTCACCCTGCAGCCCAAGACTGGTTGCCCACTGAAGTTAAGCAGGGTTGAGCCTGGTCAGTACCTGGATGGGAGACCTCCTGGGAAAAACTAGGTTGCTGCTGGAAGAGGTGTTAGTGAGGTCAGCAGGGGGTGCTCACCCTGTGGTCTGTGTGGGTCCTAACACCCCAGTATAGTGATGGGGACACTATTCTGTCAAAAAGCACCGTCTTTCGGATGAGACGTTAAACCGAGAACCTGACTCTCTGTGGTCATTAAAAATCCCAGGATGTCCTTCGAAAAAGAGTAGAGGTGTAACCCCGGCATCCTGGCCAAATTTGCCCATCGGCCTTTGACCACCATGGCCTCCTAATCATCCCCAAACACCGATTGGCTTCATCACTTTGTCTCCTCTCCACCAGTAATCTGGTGTGTGGTGGGCTTTCTGGCGCAATATGGCTGCCGTCGCATCATCCAGGTGGATGCTGCACACTTCGTGGTGGATGAGGAGATTCCCCCCTTCTATGTAAAGCGCTTTGAGTGCCCAGAAAAGCGCTATATAAATGTAAGGTATTATTATTATTAAAACGCTTTGTGAAATACTCTTAGATCAAAAATTTAGGAGTCCTAAATTTAGGACTGACACGCCCATATTTTAAAAGATTTTCTCCTAAATCGGCAAGTTATTAGCTACTTTTATCCTTAAGATGATTTGTGAAAACAGGCCCAGAAGAGCAAAAACAAAAAGAATGAGGTGGATGACATGTATAGCAGAATGCAGTATGGAACATTCTTCTGTTTATGATATATAGGGCCAGATTTACTAAAATGGGCAAATTAGCACGAGAGCACAATTCCAAAACAGCACCGATGAGCGTGGAAATTTCTGCGGGTGATTTACTGACAACGCACAAATTAAAGCACACCGATGCAACATCTCATTTCCATAATGACCAACGCCATCAGATCACTTCCACACCTGCAGTACTCTGTGATGATGGATGGGACACGAGACGTGTCTGGAAAAGAGCAAGAGGCAGTGGCAGTGTTTGAGATATGTTGACAAGGATTTAGTCCCTCGTGAAGAATTTATTGGTCTTTATGAGGTTTCTTTGACAACAGGAGAAAATCTAGCAAAAGTAGTCATGGATGTTTTGCAGCGCCTAAACTTGCCTATCACTGGGTTGCGTGGCCAAGCATACGATGGGGCCGCAAATATGGCTGGCAAATACAATGGAGCACAGGCCATTGTAAGAAAAATACAGCCTCTGGCTCCCTATGTTCATTGTGCTGCCCACTGTGTTAACCTAATTACACAGAGGTCCTGTACTGCCTCAATATTTATCCGGAATTCTCTGGATTGGGTCAATGAGTTGGGAGTGTTGTTTGGGCAGTCAGGGAAACTGAAGGACATATTTAAGGGAATTGCAAGGTCTGAGGAGGGTGAGGGTCCATGTCACACTATAAGACCTCTGTGTCCAACAAGGTGGACAGTCCGCACTAGTGCCATCCGCACTGTGCTAAACCAGTACGAGTGCATAATCAAGGCTTTGGCTGAGATGGCAGTGAGTGAGTCTGATGCGGCTAGTAAGGCACAGGGGCTGTATGAGACATTTCAGCAGGGAAATGTTGTCCTTGGTCTTGTGTGTGCTTTGGAGATCACAGGGGAGTTGGAGGTTTTGAATATGTCCCTCCAGAGCAGAACACAGACCCTAGATGGTATGCTTTCAGCTGTTGCCTGTGTTAAGGAAAGTTTCAGCAAAAAGAGAAACACAGAGTTTTCAGGCTCTTTACACGAAAGCAACAAGGATGTGTGAGACACTCCATCTCACTCCTATTGCCTCTCCTCGTGTCCGTATCCCACCTCAGCGCTTCACAGGTAGTGCTCCTGCACATGTACATGTGTCCCCTTCTGACTACTACAGGACTGAATTCTACAAAGTTCTGGATGTTGCTGACATGCAGTTTAGAGAAAGATTTGAGCAGGAGGGAATGCAAATGTTAAGGCACCTGAAACAAGTTCTCTTAACTGGAAAGATACATGGTGTTGTCCAACAGTACCCAGAAATCAACCCAGACATCCTCAAAGTTCAGCTTGCATTGTTCAGAATGAAGTACAGCTTTCAGTCTAGTACTGAAATTGTTGCTGTTCTTCAAGGGATGACCCCAGAGGTCCGTGGTCTCTTTGACCAAGTCGAAACAGTTGCCCGACTCCTCCTAATTGTGCCTGTGTCATCAGCAGAGTCAGAAAGGAGTTTCAGCAGCCTCCGGAGGCTGAAAACATGGCTACGCAGCACCATGACCCAAACCCGCCTCAACAGTGTTGCTGTGTGCCATGTACTGTACATAAAGACAAGCTGGACAGGGTAAACAGAAAAAAAGATTGCTGAACAGTTTGTCTCCTGTAAGGAGGGCAGAAAGAGCACTTTTGGTTCCTTTAAATGAGAGGTAGTTGGTCATATGTTCATTGGTCAGTTGCTTGTTGTTGTTGGTTGCATTTATATATGTATATAGTTATATATATATATATATATATATTTTTGTTCTTAATATATGTTGTTTGTATATCTGGAGTTTGTAACAAAAATAATTTCCCCCTGGGATTATTAAAGTATTTCTGATTCTGATTCTTTAGCAAGTCTACTGTTGTGTATTTTCACAACAGAGTTTTGACATATTTTCTGTGTGTTCCGAGTGCGTTTTATACTTTTCTAGTATCACTCATTTAAATGGGAAGCTTTTTATATCTTGTATGTTATACCTTTTGTACACTTCTGTCATTGTATTCATCGTTTTTATTGTTAACAAACAAACCACATCCATCCCCCGCACTTTTGAAAAGCTTGCTACGCCCCTGGGGAGAGGAGTAGAGAAAGTGTGGGGTACAGAAAGAAAGAGGGGGGATAGAGATTAGTAGATTCATATCTCCCAAAGCTTACTTATTAAAGGGATAGTTCACCCAAAAATGAAAATTCTGTCATCATTTACTCACCCTCAAGTAGTTCCAAACCTGTATGAATCCTTCCTCAAGGCTCAGTTCTAGGGCCGTTACTTTTCACGCTTTATATGTTACCCTTGGGAATTATCATTAGGAAACACGGGGTTAGCTTTCACTGTTATGCTGATGATACTCAGCTCTATATTTCTTCACGGCCTGGTGAAACACACCAAATTGAGAAACTTATGGAATGCATAGTCGATATAAAAAACTGGATGACGAGTCATTTCTTACTGCTAAATTCTGAAAAAACAGAGGTGTTAATTATCGGACCTAAAACCCCCACAAGTAATAACCTAGAACACTGTCTAACACTTGATGGCTGCTCTGTAAATTCTTCGTCATCAGTCAGGAACCTAGGTGTGCTATTTAATAGTAATCTCTCCTTTGACAGCCACGTTTCTAGCATTTGTAAAACTGCATTTTTTCATCTTAAAAATATATCTAAACTGAGACCTATGCTCTCAATGTCAAATGCAGAAATATTAATTCATGCGTTTATGACCTCAAGGTTAGATTATTGTAATGCTTTATTGGGTGGTTGTTCTGCACACTTAATAAACAAATTACAGATGGTTCAAAATGCAGCAGCTAGAGTTCTTACTAGAACCAGGAAGTATGAGCACATTAGCCCGGTTCTGTCAACACTGCACTGGCTCCCTACTAAACATCGTATAGATTTTAAAATCTTGTTAATTACTTATAAAGCCCTGAATGGTTTAGCTCCTCAGTACTTGAGCGAGCTCTTATCGCATTATAGTCCTTCACGTCCGCTGCGTTCTCAAAACTCTGGCCGTTTGATAATACCTAGAATATCAATATCAACTGCGGGCGGCAGATCTTTTTCCTATTTAGCGTCCAAACTCTGGAACAATCTACCAAACACTGTTCAGGAGGCAGACACACTCTGTCAGTTTAAATCTAGATTACAGACCCATCTCTTTAACCTGGCGTACACATAACACACTAATACACTTCTATTATTCAAATCCGTTAAAGGATTGTTAGGCTGCATTAATTAGATCAACCGGAACCGGGAACACTTCCCATAACACATGATGTACTTGTTACATCGTAAAAAGATTGACATCTACGCTAATATTAGTCTGTTTCTTTCTTATTCCGAGGTCACTGCATTCACCAGATCAGATGGTGGATCAGCACCTAGAGACGACCTCTACAGCCCTGAACGTCAGCGGAGACCAGGACACCTAGATGAGCCCCAGAGACAGACCCCCAGTGAGGACCCCGTCACCTAGACGGCCATCAGGACAAGACCTCGGGAACCAGTTGAGCCCTCCAATCTGACTTTGCAGCAGTTGGAATTGAACTGCTGTGTCGTCTGGCCAGAGGAGAAATGGCCCCCCGACTGAGCCTGGTTTCTCCCAAGGTTTTTTTCTCCGTTCTGTCACCGATGGAGTTTTGGTTCCTTGCCGCTGTCGCCTCTGGCTTGCTTAGTTGGGGACACTTCATTTCCAGCAATATCGTCGACTTGATTGAACAGAAACTTTTTGAACTGAACTGAGCTGGACGATGCCATCACTGAATTAAATAATGAAATGCCTTTAACTGAAAATTGAGTGTTTAATCTTGTCATTTTACATTATTGACACTATTTTCCCATTTTGATATTGTGCAGTTGCTTTGTCACAATTTGTATTGTTAAAAGCGCTATATAAATAAAGGTGACTTGACTTGACTTGAATGTCTTTGTTCTGCTGAACACAAAGGAAGATATTCTGAAGAATGAGAGAAACAGAGCTGTTCTGGGGCACCATTGACTTCCATAGTATTTTTTTTTCCTACTATGGAAGTCAATGGTGCCCCAAAACAGCCTGGTTACAAACTTTCTTCAAAATATCTTCCTTTGTGTTCGGCAGAAAAAAATAAATTCATACAGGTTTGGAACTACTTGAGGGTGATTAAATGATGACAGAATTTTCAATTTTGGGTTAACTATCCCTTTAAGCTTCGATAGCATATTTTTCCTTATAAATATAAGCGTCTCAGCATTTTTGGCAGCCATTTTGTTCCTCTTCTCATCTATATTCCCTGCGGTCACTATCTACACTTGTACAAGGTGCACAGAGGTAGGTTTGTGCTGCTTGTGCGAGAGGACAGCAGCTTTTATTGTCCTGTCAGAAAACGAGGCCGTCTGCTTTGTGGGATAACTGGCTCTGAAAGGTAGAGGTTCTGATAGGCTGCGATGATGTTGACCTGCTGATGTCACTGCCAACATGTTCCCAATCTTCATTCATCAACTCATCAGACATAGCATGCAAAGAGACAATTTGTGGTACTTCCACTGGGGGTTTAGAGCCACTCGCTGCCAAACTCTTCTCACCATCCTGCTGCTCCAGTCCAGTAGCTATAGAGCATCAGAAAGCAGCCCATATATCGGAGTCTTGCTTGCGGTGGGAAATATCTGCCTTTTTACTTCTTTATTAGGGATCCAAGCACTGAATGTGCCAGAACGCTATTGGATTTGTACTGATTTCCTTCTTTTTTCTGCCCTAAAAGCATCTGGCCATCCAAAACTGTAAGTCCTAGAAACACCAAATTTGTCAGGATGGTCCCAAATCTCCCCCACTACTCGGGTGCACACACACACACACACACACACACAGAGAGAGACACATACACACACGCCTATCGGACCATAGTTGGTGCCATTATAAGTACTTTTACACTTTTGCTTCTATCTCCGCAACCATACAGGTTACAATCAATTTTTATATATTTTTTTTTATTCTCTGAGTCAAGCTAAACAAACATTATGGCTACATCACACTGTCAGTTTTTGGGATTGACAACCGCATTTTCTTTACAGGCGTGAGTCTCGAAATGTCCCGTTCACACAGCAGCTTAAAGTTGTGTTTAGAATACTGTCTGTATGAACGTGCAACGGGAGTCAAGCCCGTATTCCTTACCAGTAACCATAGCGACAGTGACCAAAGTAAAATGGAGACAGATGGCGTGAGATGGCGACGTGCATACAACTGAAAGTTTTATCACTTTCTGACACGACAAGAGTCCAATCGAGCTGCGAGTTGTCAAATCTTCATTAACCGACAGCAGCTTTTAAATTTGGGTGGATAGTGGAGCATATTTGAATCGCGCGCAGAACACAGACGGGAGCGGCTCTGGTGGAAAACTGACGGGATCTAAAACTTTCAGATGACACGCAGCTCATTTATCCGTCACTGTAAGTTACCGAAAACACACACCACACGGAAGGCACACGTTTGTGCTGTATGACGTGACGGACAACTAGTTGTCCAGTCCTGTTCCGTTCACACAGCGCGTGTGTTCCGAGAATGCGGTTGTGAGTCCTGAAAATTTACGGGTGTGAGTTCGGTTACAGAATGCGGTTGTCACACCCGTAAATAACCGAAATGTGTGTGAACGTAATCGTATTAAGGACTCAAATACAGGATTGACAACTGTATTCTGCTGCTGTGTGAACATGACCTATTTCTCCATTTTGAGCTTTTTTTGTAAACCTACTTTTTTGAACTCCTCCTAGACCATTTGTCCATTGTGGCAAATTTGTATGTGTCATCTAGAGACCATGATGACAAAACCTTATCAAAAGAATTTGGATTCATCAAATGGTTTAGAAGATAAGAGTTTAATAAGTGTATGGAGCCATGGCTACAACATTAATTGTCTTATATCTTCTAAACGGTTTGACTAATTGAAATTATGATACATTTTTGACATCAGTGTCTATAGATGATACATGCAAAATTTAGTTTGAATCAGTTAAGTGGTTTAAGAGGAGATTGGAAAAAGTTTTTACTACAACACATTGTACTAATGTTGTCCGCTAGAGGGAACCACAGGATTAGAAATGCATTTTTTTCTACCAGTTTCCACCACTCTAAAAAACAAATACATTTTACAGAGATAAATGTTTACAGAGGTAATAAATAAACCCTGTGCTTCATATTCTTAGGTATATTTTTGTCTTCCTTTACTTTACATTTAAATTTACTTTGGTTCCCACAGACAATACTCACAGAAGGTATCAGATAATTGATATAGTGCAAGTATAGAGGTTTCAGCAATTTTTTAGGGATCAGCTGTTAATCTCAATGTGAATGACACATGAATGCTCATAAATTGAAATCTGTAAAAATTGTTCAGAATAATGAAGTAAACAAGATTCAAACATATTCTTTATAGTTTCATATGGATGAATAAACGTTTTGCAAAGAAATTATGTGATCTCCAAAACACTTACAGACCATTAAATGTTATCATTATTAACTGATATAAAACATTTGTAAAGCTTCATGACATGACATTATTTACTGCTGTCCAGTTCATTTTTGATGCCCAGGGTGCTAACAGCAATTTATAAAATGTAGCATTTATATCAATAGAAATGAGAGATGAGTTTTAAAATCTAAAATGGATTAAAATCTGTGTAAATGGTTCAACAGATTTACTTTACACAAAATTATTTTGTTTCATATAGTCTAATAAAGGCTAGAACAATCTAAGTCTAATCAGTTTCCAAAGAAATCTGTGGTCTCCAAAATACCTTCATATTTATATATCCTAAATTCAGAAAACATTTGTCAAGTTGTCAGACATGACTGCATATATTGCGGTCCAGTTCAAATGAAGAGACAATATTATTTGTCTATTGTAATATGGTACAAAAAAATAATACTTCCACAGAAAGTTTGAAAAGAGACATGGCCATTGTAAGATAACTGTATACTCTACACAAGGCGATTGTGCTTGGATCCTGATGATCGCCACTTGCGGCTATATTTGACAAGAAAAACAAAACATTAATTAATTTATTTTAATTCAATTCAATGCAATATGAATTTATCAACACTTTATTAATCCCTCGGGAAATTGGGTGACAGTTGTTCAATTTTAGAAAGGAAACATGTAACAGCACTGAAATATTATAAGAAAATAGAGAATAAGACATTTTCTGTCATTTAACCTTTTCACACATAAGTTCCAAATCTGCTGCCTGCCTCCCAAGCGTAGGTTTTTTTGACCGTTATTTCAAATCGCTATTAAATAATTCTAAAAAATTAAATATTCCGCGGAATACACAGTGAGCTTGTCACGTGACGCTCAGCAGTGGCGTAATACTTCACCGCTGGAGCGCCTGGATGAGAGCGTGCAGGTGAGTAATTTAGGATGTTTGCTCTGTTTTCAGTTTAAAACCTCACAAAATTAATTGCAAACGTTTATAAACTGCAATAAACACATCAATCAACACTTTATACAGCCGTTTTATTTAACTATTACTTTGTTCGCTTTACATGAGCACATGGCAGCTGTCGCACACGAGGACGACTAGTTGGTGAGTAATGTTTAAGTTTATTTTAAGTTTATAAAACGCATAAACATAACGTAATTGCAGTTCACCGACATCAGATATGTTGTTCTGAACGTAATATTGTAATGGTGTGCTTTTGTACTATTTTGACTAATCTGACCGACACATTGCTATGGACGTCATCTAATGTTTATTTTTTCGTGTGCACAGTTTGAGGTTTGAGTTTTGCATTTTACCCGCTAAAGTTAGAATTGGGTTGTTGTTGAAAGTAGCATTCGACATAAGTTATACTTTACTGACCATTAACTGCTCAAATGCGTCCACATGAAGGGACAGAGTGTATATGGTAACAAATATGCGCTGTGGGGTTGCTTTGTTTTGTTAGTAACAAGCATAAAATATTATATTCATATGTATTACAAATACTGAAAAGAGAAACGCACAATACATGCAATTGTGACCATGTTTATTAATATCAACCATTAACAGGGAGCAGAAAACTATTTGTATAAAAAACAAATTATTATAGATAATTTTTACAAAAATTTGATGTATAACAATGTATAAGTGTAATTGAAATGATTGATAAATTACAAATTATTTACAGATTTACTAAAACAATATCAGTGCAAATATTTTTACAGGAATGACTGAGTAAAACAATTTTTACCTGAAATTATCTAAAAAATTGAGAATTATTATTATTTACATGGATTATTAGAGTTTATATTGATTTGTGTGTTGCTGTTTTTTTTCAGTAATTCTTTAGAGTGTGGTACTCAAAACATGGCGTGGCACACAACGGAGTGTTGCATGGCACACACATGTACTTTGTGAGACGCCTCTCCTTTCTCTTCCGAGAGCTGGAGAGGCAGACCTTGCAGTGCCGCCTGGTCCTGCTGCCCTGCGCGCTGGTCTGCGGGACTTCAGCAGGGAAATGCCTTGCTGTTAACCGGAGAGGAGTGTCCAAAGCAGGGCGGCCCCCTTTGGGTGGACAGGACCGGGTTGTGCCATACTCCTCCAGCAGCCCTCTCATCAGGTTTGTCCTGAACTCCAGGGAAGTGGTGACCTGTCCTGTTGATAGTAAATTACATTTTTGGGGAGTTAGAAATAATGTAGAGTGTAAGTAAAGGACAGTTTGTTTGTGAACACAACACTTGTGCATTGTAAATATAAGTTATGGTTATTTTAGATGGTTGTGTAAATTTCTAACTTGACAGTTGGCGGTGAACAATGTGGCTGTTCAGCACAGCAGTGTCAAGCAGATAAAAGAAGATCTTCTTATACCACTTTCTTGTTTTCCTGGCACACTCAAGAAAGCCTTTTACCATGTCAGCCCTGTCGACTGCCCCCATCTTTTTGTTGTATTCAAGGACACAGTGAGGCTTGACCTTCCTCTCACCGGTGACATGATCGACTTTCCCTGTGGCTGACATGGAGGAGTGTACCGTGGTAAGCATAAGAACATCTCTCTTATCATGCCATTTTACCACCAGCTGTGTTCTGTTCTGTCTGCATTCAACTTGCCCTTTCACCATTTTTCCAGTGAAAACCGGCATTCCTTTCCTGTTGGCCCGCACAGTGCCACAGGCCCCTGTGCCATGAGAGAGGAGGTGCTGGAACAGCGATGGACTGCTGTACCAGTTGTCCACATAGAGGACGCGGCCCTTTCCCAGATAAGGTGCAAGTAGGGTCATTACAACCGAACCAGATATGCCTAACCCCTCATAGTGGCAGATGTCGGTAGTGGATCCGGTATAAATTACCATGTCTTGCACATATCCGGTCAGCACATCACACAAGACGAAAAACTTCACTCCAAATCGGCTTCTTTTTGTAGGGATGTACTGACGGAAGGCCTGCCTGCCTTTCCATTTCATCAGTGATTCATCCACACAGAGATCTTTATATGGGACAAAAACACGACGAAAGGAGGAGGTAATGGCAGTAAATATGCGTCTTATTTTGTGCAGTGGATCATGGTGACTAACTCTTGCACTGTTGGTGAAATGCAGACAACGGAGGAGCAGGAGGAAGCGGTCCTGTGAAAACAGCGTTCCAAAAAAAGGGGTCTGCAGTAACGGGTCGGTGCTCCAGTAATGCCGGAGAGATGGTTTTTTGATGACTCCCATCAGAAGAACTGCCATCAAGAACAAGTACATTTCTTTGATGGTAGTTGGCACCCACCTTGCCATCTTTCCCAACACTCCTGGTGCCATCTTCTCCTGGAGTTCTGAGGCATACCTATTTGTTTCCTCCACAATTTCTCCGACAAGCTCCTCTGTAAAAAACAGCTTGAAGCACTGGACCTCAGTGGCAGATGCAGGAGGGGTTTGCATTCCAGACTTCGAGCTGTCAAAGGTGATACCTGGTCCAGGAGGGATAAAGTTGCTGGTAGCTGTCCAGGGAGAGCTTACCTGCTCTGCTAAATTGGATGTGTCTCCCTGTGTACGAGTTGCGGCAGAGAGACCAGCATCACCATTTTCAAGGCCCTGGAGATTGGGTGGGAGCTCATCATCGGAATCGCTCTCGCTTGTCTCGCTGTCAGAATTTACTTCTTCATCAGAATTAAAAAATATTTCTCTAATCTCCTCATCTGTCAGTTTTTTTCTCAACATTTTTACAGAAATTGAGGTTTTGATGTTTTTGGTAAATTATTTTCCTCAGGTAATTGCACTGTTAGTGTGTTGACGTGAGTCTGACGGAACTGAGGTAAAAATGACGTCACAAAAATGGCGCTGAGGCATAATTTTATTTCAAATTCATATTTTTATTCAATTTAAATTAACATTACATTTCATCCTATGGCAGTTCATGACTAAATATATAGGTCTTTTTAAATATTATATTGATATTATAATCTCAGATAATGAGCGCAGCCATATCCTTCATTACCATGTACCGTTAGTGCGGGTGAGAATCGGATCTAGATTTACAGGCGTTGATTCATCCTCTTCTCCCGAAATACATGAAAATAAGAGGCCGGTGAACTGGGAGAAAAATATAATAAACTTCATAGTTATCTACACAATGTGCATCTGATATAAATATATGTAGTTCAAGGTCAAATTAATGGATTGTTATTGCCGTTTCCATAGAGTGTGTATTTTACAAACTATAAACTTATTGTTTTGCTACTACTTATGTGAATTTAAATGTCTGAAACTTAAAATAAACATTATGTGGTTGAAAACAGTGAATAATTGTGGCACTGTCTCTGTCTCTGGATCAGCGCCAGCCAACGCGCGAAAGCAGATTTGAATTCAGCAGTTGATGACGTGACGCACTGAACGTTCTAATCACACCGGTGTGATCGTACGCTCCAGGGACCAGCCAGGACTGATCACACCGGTGTGATCGTACGCGTTAAAGGGTTAATGCATTTTGTAAGTTATGCTTGGCTCTTGTTTTGATTAGTCATAGCCTTGGCCTCATAGAATTGTCCAAATTTGCATTTTTCAGCATTTTATGCTCGCAGGTGCGAATTGGAATCACAACCTTGGCTGCATTCGAGTCTTAGAGGCATATTGAGGATACAACAATTTCAAGTAAATAATTATTAGCTGTTTGATAACAGTGAAGCCAAGGGCCAATTATAAAGATTACATTAGGTGTCTGAGCAATAAAACGAATTAACATTCTGATACATTGACTTGTATTGACATTGTATGTACAATGACCCTGTATAATTCTCTCTTCCTCCTCTTCTTCTGAACAAGTTTCTGGTTCAAACATATATGGCTTAATTAAAACAATATTTCCACTTGCCATTGTGTTGCATTTACTACAGTTCAGTTAGTGGATCAGGAGGCCCTGGCAGGTGTGACTGAGTGGAGGCGGGGCTAATTTGTGTTTTCATAGATCCGCAAATAGTAAATGAGGCAAGGGTATAGAGTTACATTCAAGCTATTTTAAGGCATAAGAAAATTATTTTCACAAGAAAAAACATTTAAATATGTCATTTTGACGATCAAAGATGAGTTTTAAGGGATAAAAAAAAAATAAAAAATTGTCTACAGGGGGACTTTAATGAGTGCAAATTAATTCTCACACTAATCATTTGTAGCTCAGAATTTAATCAAATAATCTGTGCGCCTATATGGTTTATAGGTTTGGCCCACATTCAGCTGCGATATGAACGCAGTCTTAATTTTACACAGATTCGTACTTTCTGGTGCCATTTTAAATTGCCGAGCCATTTGAAACGCTTTCTACACAAAGAACAAGAATAGGGTCTCACATCTGCATGACTTTTCAGGTGTATCTGTAAGTGTGATGCCAAAATACATTTTTTATTACACTGATGACAATTAAATGGCCTTCCTCCAGAGTGGACACTTATGTAAGACTGAAGATTTCTTTTTTGTGAGAAGCTCTTTCCACACAGTTTGCCGCTGTAAAGGCTCTGTCCAGTGTGAACTCTCATGTGAGTCTTAAGTGTTTTTTTTAATCGAAAACTCTTTCCACACTGGTGACATTTGAAAGGTCTCCCTCCAGAGTGAATTATTGTGTGCTTATTGAAGTGTGTCATGTCTGGGAAACTCATTCCGCACTGATTACATATAAAACAGTCCTCTCTTGAGTGAATCCTCATGTGGGAATTCAGGGTTACATTATATCTGAAACACTTTCCACATAGTTCACAGGTGAAAGGCTTCTCTACAGTGTGAATTTTCATGTGTTTTTTAAGGTTTCCTTTTTGAGTGAAACACTGTCCACACTGTTGGCAGGAAAAAGGGAACTCCCCAGTGTGAATTCGCATGTGGACTCTAAGGTTTTGTTTTTGATTGAAACACTTTCCACATTCTTTGCAGGAGTAAGGCTTCTCTCCAGTGTGAATTATCATGTGGGCATTAAGAGCTGGTTTATGTGTAAAACTCTTTCCACATTGAGGGCACGTGTAAGGCTTCTCTCCAGTGTGAATTCTCATGTGGCTTTTAAGGCTTCCTTTTCGAACGAAATATTTTCCACAAAGTTTGCAGTTGAAAGGGTTCTCTCCAGTATGAATACTCATATGCCTGTTAAGGTTTCCTATTTGAGTGAAGCTTATTCCACATTGGGGGCATGTGTACGGCTTTTCTCCAGTATGAATTCTCATGTGGGAATTAAGGTTTCCTATTCTGTTGAATTTTTTTCCACACTGAGGGCAGATGAAAAAGGTCTTTTCAGAGTGAACTCTCATGTGGACTTGTAGGTTTGCTTTTTTGTTAAAATGTTTTCCACACTGATGACAGATGAACGAGCTGTCTTCAGTGTGAACTCTCATGTGGGTCTTAAGGTTTCCTTTTTGAGTGAAACTCTTTCCACACTGTTGGCAGGTGTAAGGCTTCTCTCCAGTGTGAACTCTCATGTGGACTGAAAGGTTTCCATGTTGACTGAAAATCTTTCCACACTGAAAGCAGGAGAAATCATTTCTAGTTCCAGTATTTTGAGCTCTTTGTTGTGAGGAAGTCTTTTCAGTCTGTGGGCAACTAAACGATTTTTCTCTAGTTATGAAATCATGATGTTTCCCATTCTGTTCTTTCACTTCCATTTCACTCAGTACTTCACTCTCCTCTTTCAGCTGCATTTGGTCTAGAGTGAAAAGAGACAAACTGTTAACTCCAAAAAAGTTAACTTGTTTAAGTGCTTTAAAGTGACATTTATACGTGTAAAGCAGGGGTGTCAAACTCCGTTCTTGGAAGGCCACTGTATATTATAGACTGATGTCATATGCCATTTATGAACAGTTAAGATTAAACCCTATTATAATACAGAAACTTTGCTTATTAAAGTAGTATCTCTCTTCTAGTGCTATTGTCAACATAGCTTTAAAATTATGTTGACATTTTTGGACAAAAAGTCTAAGTACACACATCCAAAGTGTCTTGTCCAGGTGCAAGATCAAAAATACAGCAAAAAATAAAAAAAGATCTGCACACTGTTAAGCCCCGTTCACACCAAGCACGATAACGATAAAGATAACTATAACGATAACTATATTTGCGTCCACACCAGCAAACGATATCGTCTGTTTATTCTAAGTGCACGTGCGTCTGCCGCTTTAAATTCTCGTGCACATTATAGCAGGATGGATTCTGATTGGCTGTCAGTGTTTTTATCGTTCATCAGCTGGAAAAAAATTGTTCTGGAAGGGATTCCAACGATATCGTTTCTCTGTGCCTTTATCGTTATAGTTGTGGTGTGGACGCTGCTATTCTTTAATACTGAGAACGATTTATAGAACTATATCTTTATCGTTATCGTGCTTGGTGTGAACGGGGCTTTATTCTCCCTTTATTTGGAAAAAGTTAAAAGTGGCAACGTTTCGGTCAGTGTGTGCCTGACGAAGGAGTATGCAGTGTGCAAATCTTATTTGTATTATTTGACATTTGTGGACAAACATTAGCATATATGAATACATATATATATTTACATTTACATTCAGCAGATGCTTTTATCTAAAGTGACTTACAAATGAGGACAATGGAAGCAATCAAAATCAACAAAAGAGCAATGATATGCAAGTGCTATAACAAGTCTCAGTTAGCTTAACGCAGTACACGTAGCAAGGGTTTTTTATTTTTTTAATTATATAATAAATAAAAAGAAAACAGATTGAATAGAGAAAGAACAGAGCAAGCTAGTGTTAGAGGCCTTTTTTTCCTTTTGTAAATTATATAATAAATAAAAAGAAAATAGTTAGAATACAAAAAGATGAGAAAAGCTAGTGTTAGTTTTTTTTAAAGAAAACAAGCAGTTAGTAAATGAATAGAGTGCAAGTCTAAAAGGGACAAGTTTTTTTAAATTTTTTAATAAACAATATAATTAGAATAGAGTGCTAGAGTTAGAGGGTCATATAGTGTGTGTGTGTGTGTATATATTATATATATATATATACATATATACAGGGTGCGATTTGTGAAAAAAGCAGGATGCTTTTGAAAACTTTTTTCTCTCCAAGGTAAGGTTATAGCCTAACCTAATGTTAGTGTAATCTGTTAACAACGCACATCATAAATCCGTCTTTTTAGGCAAGTAAATGGGTGTCACGTTATGAAATGTTTTTAATACGACGGAAACTGTATTTAACGTGATCACAATTTAATAAAAACATTTTAAGTTAGGCCTATTGATTGTAATGATTTCATTTTCCCGGTGATCCAAACAACGAATAAATTATATAGAGAAAGCGAACAAAGAACATTACCAATGGAGCTTTTTGAAACTCTGAGTCAGTTTAACCATTGCGTCACAAAATGATTCACTGTTTTGAAGCGCTCCAATCAGATCACATATCGCGAATCATTTGATTCAGAACGGGACTTCATAGTGCGTTTCACGAATCATTTTATCCCCACCGGGGATAAAAATAATTCAGCAGAGGCAGGGATGCATAGACCAGAGGGGGGAAATCCCCCCATCCCCCCTACAAATCGCACCCTGTGTGTGTATATATACAGGTGCTGGTCATATAATTAAAATATCATCAAAAAGTAGATTTATTTCACTAATTCCATTCAAAAAGTGAAACTTGTATAATGTATACATTCATTCCACACAGACTGATATATTTCAAGTGTTTATTTCTTTTAATTTTGATGATTATAAGTGACAACTAATGAAAACCCCAAATTCAGTATCTCAGAAAATTAGAATATTGTGAAAAGGTTCAATATTGAAGACACCTGGTGCCACACTCTAATCAGCTAATTAACTCAAAACACCTGCAAAGGCCTTTAAATGGTCTCTCAGTCTAGTTCTGTAGGCTACACAATCATGGGGAAGACTGCTGACTTGACAGTTGTCCAAAAGACGACCATTGACACCTTGCACAAGGAGGGCAAGACACAAAAGGTCATTGCAAAAGAGGCTGGCTGTTCACAGAGCTCTGTGTCCAAGCACATTAATAGAGAGGCGAAGGGAAGGAAAAGATGTGGTAGAAAAAAAGTGTACAAGCAATAGGGATAACCGCACCCTGGAGAGGATTGTGAAACAAAACCCATTCAAAAATGTGGGGGAGATTCACAAAGAGTGGACTGCAGCTGGAGTCAGTGCTTCAAGAACCACTACGCACAGACGTATGCAAGACACGGGTTTCAGCTGTCACATTCCTTGTGTCAAGCCACTCTTGAACAACAAACAGCGTCAGAAGCGTCTCGCCTGGGCTAAAGACAAAAAGGACTGGACTGCTGCTGAGTGGTCCAAAGTTATGTTCTCTGATGAAAGTAAATTTTGCATTTCCTTTGGAAATCAGGGTCCCAGAGTCTGGAGGAAGAGAGGAGAGGCACAGAATCCACGTTGCTTGAGGTCCAGTGTAAAGTTTCCACAGTCAGTGATGGTTTGGGGTGCCATGTCATCTGCTGGTGTTGGTCCACTGTGTTTTCTGAGGTCCAAGGTCAACACAGCCGTATACCAGGAAGTTTTAGAGCACTTCATGCTTCCTGCTGCTGACCAACTTTATGGAGATGCAGATTTCATTTTCCAACAGGACTTGGCACCTGCACACAGTGCCAAAGCTACCAGTACCTGGTTTAAGGACCATGGTATCCCTGTTATTAATTGGCCAGCAAACTCGCCTGGTATTGTGAAGAGGAAGATGCGATATGCCAGACCCAACAATGCAGAAGAGCTGAAGGCCACTATCAGAGCAACCCGGGCTCTCATAACACCTGAGCAGTGCCACAGACTGATCGACTCCATGCCACGCCGCATTGCTGCAGTAATTCAGGCAAAAGGAGCCCCAACTAAGTATTGAGTGCTGTACATGCTCATACTTTTCATGTTCATACTTTTCAGTTGGCCAAGATTTCTAAAAATCCTTTCTTTGTATTGGTCTTAAGTAATATTCTAATTTTCTGAGATACTGAATTTGGGGTTTTCATTAGTTGTCAGTTATAATCATCAAAATTAAAAGAAATAAACACTTGAAATATATCAGTCTGTGTGGAATGAATGTATACATTATACAAGTTTCACTTTTTGAATGGAATTAGTGAAATAAATCAACTTTTTGATGATATTCTAATTATATGACCAGCACCTGTGTATATATATATATATAAAATTGACAGTCTTCTAATTATAATTAGTTAATAATTAGTCTAATTAATAATACATTCACATTTATCCAAAAATAAGTACAACAAAAGTAACTAATCAAGGAATTATAGCAGGGTGGACACTAACAGAGCTAAAGTCAGCCAGTGTACCACGTCTGAGCAAAAAAGTAGCTAGAATAGAAAATTCATCAAATGAAGAATTGCTTTGTTCTACATTTTTTAATTTTCAAAATATTTTCTACTTTCTACTAACCCCATAACAGAGTGGACATATTGAGGTTGGCACTATCAAACCTCAAAATTAATAAACAATTGAAATAACAAGATCTCACTCACATTACCAACTTGTTTTCCTTTCAAAAAAGTGATGTCAGCTTTATGACTTACATGTAATTATCATTTAATTCTGGAATCTTTTATTCAGAGATCCTCAAATCTGGCTCGCAAGATTCAATTTCCTGCAGTTTAGCTCCAACCTTGATCAAACTCACAGACCTGTGATTTTTTTAATGATCCTGAAGACATTGATTAGCATACTCAGATGTGTTTGATTAGGGTTTGAGCTAAACTCTGCAGGAACGTGGATCTCGCGAGCCAGATTTGAGGATCCCTGATTTAAAGGGACAGTAGTCAACATAACATAATGGATAATAACTTGAGTGACACGCTAAAAACCTTTCTTATAATTGTTAAATTAAATTAACAATTAAACTAATTGGGGTTGAAGTATCAATCATGGTGGTGTAGTTATCATGAAGAAGGGATATGCAAGCCATGTCTGTCCACATGAGGTAACCCTTTTCATATCAAATAAAACCACTTCAATTAAGACACATGACATTCTTTGAGAATGAAAACTAACCTGTTTGTTCCTCAGTATCTTGTTTCATTTTGAATGTTTCTTCAATCCTCATGTCTTCACTCTCCTCTTTAATAAATGCCATCTTGATAATGGTCCGTCACGTGGATCCCAGTTGTTTCATCAGGAGTTTTTTTTTTCCTGTTGTCATTACATTTAATCTGTTTTGACCAGCAGGTGTCGTCAGGTGCGGCGATTCGAGTGTTTCGCAGACATCCCACCTTGCCAAAAAAAAAACCCCCGGCAAGTTGCAATCAGTAACAGCATTTTCCGGGTTGGTTCATTTAATACAATAGGATTTGAAACCTCGAAATTGATTCAGTTAAGTCGGAGTTTAACAGCGTTTCTCTTATCACTGCTTGCCAATATGACCAAGTTCGTATTTACAATAAACTGATATAGTGAGCAAAATAAGACGCACCTTTTCTGTTAGTCATGTGCTGATAAGCTTTACTCACAACATAACGTTTCTAAATGTTAGATGAATCATTGCAATGTTACATTCAATAATCATGCATTCATTTTACATTGCTTGTAAAAACTTAAAATGCTCAAAAACACCAACCTTTCTTCAGCAGAATCCCAGCGCGGCGCAGCCTTAAGACGTCACATCGTCAGATCAAAATAAAAGTCCTGTGTAGTGCACTTCTATTAGAGTTAAAAAAAAAAAAAATGTACCAACTTGTTTATAAGAAGCATTTTCATTAATAGACTTTACCCAAATCGACTCAGACGTCACCATATTTTTTAAGATTTTGATTCAAAGGAATTAAAAGGGATAAGAATGAGCTACCTCTCTTTTCCAGTTTTCCCAAAAAGTAAGAGCTTCAATTTAAAATAATGAATGATACGAATGATTTTGCGAAAGTGATATTGAAACCACTGAGCACATTTTCTTCACAGATGTTTTGGTCTCACTTGAATAACAGAATATCCTGTGTCAATATCCATGTTAACCTTATAAACAAGTTAAGTTTGGAGTGTTTAAAAAAGATTGTATGCAACACTACTTAATTAACAACCTTCCTTGTTGTGCTAAACTCTTTATGCATAAGTGTAGATTTTTGAAAACCAACCACTTCATAAATGAACTTAGAATTATTGCGTCATCCCTCTGTACACTTTCGAGTAATAAGGCTATTACATTAGCTATTTTTTTCCAAAGAGTTTAGTGACTCATAGTATCGTATAACCCTTTCTGCAGATATTTATTTATTTATTATTATTATTTTCATTTATTAATACATTTCATCTTGATTTCTAATGCAAATTTAACTACTGTCATACAATGTATATAACTTAAAGTTGTGTCTGCCTAGATATTTATTTATTTATTATTATTATTTTCATTTATTAATACATTTCATCTTGATTTCTAATGCAAATTTAACTACTGTCATACAATGTATATAACTTATAGTTGTGTCTGCCTATTGTATTTGCAACTGTGTATTTTGATATTTCTTACTTTTGTTCAGTTAAAGCCTGTTTTGTTTGTACATTTTCTGATTTTCAATAAAAAAAAATGTTAAAAAAAAGTCCCGTATAGGGCACAGAAATATGCATAAAAGAAAATACATATAAACAACAAAACATATGTCAGAGGTAATCAGAATGTTGTCCAATGATGTGCTGAAAATAACTACCAATGAAAGAATCAGAGCAAAACCTATTACTTTACTCTTTACTTGTGACTGTGTGATTGTATATGAACAAAACAATGTCTGCAATTGCCTTCTGTCAACATTCACCTGTACATCTGTAAAGCATCTGACCTCTGTATCTGAACATCTGTAGGCCTACTTTCACATTGCTTTTAGGGGCTAAAGACAAACATCTGATCATTTTGAGCCCTAAACATACTAATATCCTAATGTCAAACTAACAAAGAAAGGGTTCATTTTGATAATGATGATATAACTATTAAAAAAATACAGAGTGGAATATATTAATAATACTGATCCTTGAATTTTTTGCATCAGGTACAGATGTGAAATAGGTGGAGGGTCATATTTCCTAGGGTGGAGGGTTAATGATACCTCTGCACAAGATGGATGAATTGTAAAGTCTAATGGCAGTAGGCAAGAATGACCTCCTGTAGCGTTCTCTGATGGGCTGGTGCTGCTGGTGATGCATCAGTTGCTTGCTGAATGTACTTTTCATTCCAGCAAGCATGTCATGGAGGGGATGTTGTCCAAGATGGTCAGCAATTTGGACATTGTTCTCCTCTCTGCAACAGCCTCAAGCATGTTCAGATCTATTCCAATGACAGAACCTGCTTTTCTGATCCGCTTGTTTAGCCTGTTAGTACCCCCAGCTTAAATCCCAATGCCCCAGCACACAGAGCACTAGCAACAACAGACTGATATAACATGTCAAGCATCTACACACATTGAATTACTGATTCTTCTCAGGCAGTAGAGTCGGCTCTGACACTTTCTGTAGGTCTCTTTGGGTATTCTCAGTCCAGTCCAGGCAAGTCTGTCATCAATGTGGATCCCCAGGTCCACTATCTCCACATCACTGCCATGAACAGAAAAAGGTGAGGGTTGATCCTTTTTCCTTCTGAAGTCAATTAGTTCCATTAATTTGTTAGTGGTTCACTCCACACCACAGTTTACTCCGTTTCTTGCCCACTCTCAACACAACCAACCACAGCAGAGTCATCTGAAAACTTCTGTAGGTGGCATGCCATAGAGTTGTAACTGAAGTCTGATGTATCTAGAGGGTGAAGAGAATGGAGACAGAACAGTTCCCTGTGTTGCTCACCACCCGCTCAGCAAATTTAAATGACAGATGGTGATTATTAAAAATATACAACAGTGACAGAAAAATAGAAAGCCCAATACCTTGCATTCGATTATTTAGCATTTAATGACATTTAATAAATTGTAACATAGCATTTATTATTTTATTGATTATCAAAGGATATCTGAAGTGGTTTAAAAATAAGATTTCCCTTGTGTAACTTAAAGTGCCCCTATTATGGATTTTTGAAAATGAGCTTTCATGCAGTGTGTAACACCGCTCTAAGTGAATGAAAACATCCTGCAAAGTGTTAAATCTGAAAGTGCACCGTGTATGAAGTTATTGTCTCTCAAAAGAAAGAGTCGACTCTGAATTATTGAAACGAGTCGTTTTTAAAATGAATCCCAAGCCGTTTCATGTTGACGTCAACATGAAACATTACCATATTTTCGCCCACTTGTTGCGCACACAGACCTCAGAAAACTTGATTTTCGCGTTGGTCTGAATGAACATGCAAATTCATTCTTTGCCACTAGGTGCCGCTTTTGGAGTGTTAAAAGCTCACAAACACTGCTTTAAATGAAATAGACCAATCACTGCAGATTAGCGTCACGCAAAGGAGGAGTTTGGAAAAATGAATCGTTGAACGAATCGTTTGGGAGTCGTTGAGCAAATAAGGTAAAAAGAAATGCATATTATAAGAATATGAAAGTGTTTTTTGAGCTTGAATGCATGTCAACCTGTTGTTGGGGACTCCCAAAACAAAAATATGAACCTTTCATTACCCATAATAGGGGCACTTTAACTCACTAAAGCAGTGGTTCCCAACCTGTGGCCCATGTGCTTCTTAGCGTGGGAACTTGTATGCTTTGAGGCAAAATATGGATGCAAAAACAACTTTTCATAGGTAGTTTCTAACAATACTTTAAATGATTGGCAATTGATCATAACAGATGATAATCAGTTTCTTAACTTGCCATTCACATAAACTGATCATATTTTTATTACACAAAAGACGTGAGCGTGCTCACACTGAAAGGTATGCCAAATGCGAAAAGTTCTAGATGTTGCAGTGTTTAAGTGTCCAGTGAGCCAAGTAAAATAATAATATGTTTACGAAGTGTGTGTATTTCAGAATACTTTTTAAATAATTCCAGACTAATCAACATTAGCATTATATTTGTAAAATGCTGTAAATTAAAACAATAACTAAAGCATAAATAATTTACAAGTGTATTAATTGTAATTACATATTATAGTGACATTGAAACCTCCATGTTTCTGTGTTTAGTGCAAAAGAGTAAAAATAAATTAAAATAGTAGATGTGTATGAAGAACATATGTTGTTAATAGTTCAACATGAAAACAACAACATTGCATTCAAATGTAAACCACATTTCCTTGGGTGGACATTCAGCTGCGAAAGTCTATGAAGTTGGGAGATGGCACTGGCAGCTCCATGACCCTCCAGACAGTGTTGAAGGCCGAATGGAGACCATTGAAATGGCCTGAATTACAGGGAAAAAATGGAATTCCCACTATCTATCTATCTATCTATCTATATATATATATAAATAAATATCTTATATATAATATATCTTATATACAGTATCTATATCCCACTATATATATATATATATATATATATGTGTATATATATCAGATATACAGTATATATATATATATATATATATACAGTATATATATATATATTTTTTTTTTTTTTTTTTGACCTGTAAAGTAAAAGATTATGCATAAGCACATGACTATGTAATTACTCAAAGCATTAACATGGTCTCAAGACATCATAAGATTATATAAATGTGTCTTGGTATGGATCTTGGTCTCAGTACACAATGTCTTGGTGTGGTTCTTGTGGTCTTACGGTCAAAACCACTATGTGTTGAGCTCAAATTGTGTTCATTTTTTACTCATATGCTAGTACATTGTGTGTGTGTATCCTTTGTAGTTTTGATAATCATAAATGTACATTTAATTCATACAGTGAAGACTATACAGTGTTTTATTTTAGATTTGATTATTCATTCAGTTTCTGTAGTACTTTTATTTTAATACCACTGTTAGCTAAAGCTACCTTTAAAATTTAAATTTATATTTTTGTTCTATTGCTTGATAATTTTTTTTCTTTGTTCTTGTATGTATTATATACAGTGCTCAGCATAAATATTTGAACAAATACAAAAGATTTCGCACTAATATTGATAATATTAAATCTGTAAATGCCTGGGCTGCTGTGGATACAGCTTTTTCTGAACAATTTTTCTGAGCAATTGAGATGAATATACAAGCCAGATACAAAGTTATAAATCTTCTATAGGAGAGCAAAAATGTTAACTGCCTCAGGCACTTATTTTATAGCATAGACAAGAACAAAATTCAAACAATGTGCATTACAGTGCAAAAAATGTGAACCTGTTTAAAAACACTATTATTAAATCTGTGCAGATATACCTGAATGCTTTCCACTCATCAGGATTCATCTGTGGTGCAGGTATCTGATTCAATAAAATACAAACAACCAAAAAAACAAACATTTGTGAGCATGTTAATATCAGGAGCATCTGTATATATTATATATATATATATATATACAGTATATAGGTTTTGTAGCCATAGACTCACGCATGCTTTTTTCTATCGTAAAAAAAATACATTTTATATCTGAGAAACTAATTATTATTGTTTAGCACGCTATTAAAATCTATTTGTGAACAGAGTATAAATAATAAACATGGTCTAAACATTCTTAGACGCATAGCATTCATCATGTTGTAGTTTGGGAAATACCCAACTAGTAATGTGTTCAAGTTTATGTCACAATAACACGTTAACTAATGCAAAAAAGAAACATTACTTACTCATCAGATTGATCTCCACTACTGGATGAAATATTGTTCTTCTTTTGAGGGAAGTCCTGCCTTTACTGAGCTCCTCTTCTTGCAGAAACTAACCGTAGCCACGACGGAGACTCTCCTCACTCTTTGTTTATGTTGGGCGTCTCCATGAGCGCGTCTCACGTGGATATTTACATATGAACAGCGCGAGCCATGAGTGGGCGGGATTGCATTAGAGATAATGAGTTAGACGGGAAAGACTGAACATCGTGTCGGTTTCATACTGATTACTTCATCACAGAATCTTTTTTCATTTAAAAGTAGACACTTCAAGCTTTCTATAGATATAACTCCCATGTCTGTGTGTTGAGTTTTCGCTGAGTTACACTTCATTTTAGTGACGTGTTTCTAAAAGCAGTTCGCGGAGACGGAGAAGACAGAGAGCATGTTTGTTCTCTTTTTTTCCCAAACCACAAAGTTTTGTTGTTATTGTGAGTGTACGCAAATAAAAGTAGACACTTAACAGTTTCGATTGATGTATAACACTTATTTGTGTGACCAAAATCAACAGAGTATTTTTAGTGTATTTTGCACTGATCTTAAAAAAAACAAGCTGGTATCGCCAGTGAGTAAGCAGATATTTAGGAGTTGACTAGGGCAAACTCTTAATTAATAGTGAATATGTGTTCCCTTTTCTAAAGTGTTACCGAATTTTGTAATTGTAATACCTGTTCAAGGAGTGGAGCAGCAAAGACCACATCATTACCTGGATGTTTCTTAAGACACAAATTCAATTGAATTCAGTTCAAGTTTATTTGTATAGCGCTTTTTACGATACAATCGTTGCAAAGCAGCTTTACAGGACAAAGAGCAAGCAACAGCACGCACATCGATCTCAGATGGGTGCTCGACTAAAAAACAAGTAGAAGCATATTGAAAATACAAAGTCGGCAACACCAAAGCTCCAAAAATAATCAAAAAAAAATGTATTATTAAAAAACTAACACATAGTGTGTAACGTTTCGAGCACACAGGCTCTTCATCAGACAAATGAACAACACCGATATGCCGCTTTTTATACCTCCATGCAGGTGATCAAAGGTCACATGACCTGACAATACTATCATAATAATACCCAAACAAATAAATCAAAACACTAACAGAAAAAAAAAAAAAAAGAAAGAAAAACAAAACATATAAAGCCAAGCAAAATACAATTCTCAATATACAATTTAACGACATTAAATGATACCTACGTACATAAATTCAACCAGTAGGCTACCATCAAAACCTTCATAAAAGCTATATAAATAAATGGATATTTTATCAATTAGAGAAATGGACGGATATCAAAGTCCTCATTTAATCCTCTAGGGGACAACGTGTCTAATGTAAAAATCCAAAAGGCCTCACGTTGTAAAAGTAATTTATTCATATCGCCGCCGCGCCGCGGACACTTGACTGCCTCTATTCCTATGTACTGAAGAGTGGAAACGGAGTGTCTCGAATTAGCAAAATGCTGAGCTACTGGACTTTTTGGATCGCGATGTCTAATAGCACACCGATGTTCAGAGATACGATTTTTCAGAGGTCTACTGGTCTTACCAACATAACATAAGCCACAAGGGCAACGCAACAAATAAATTACATTAGCCGTCTTACACGAGATAGTGCCCCGAATTTTAAAAGTTTTTGCCGTATAAGGATGTGTAAAGGTCAACGTCTTGTATGTGAAGTTGCACTGTTGACAATTACCACATCTGTAATTCCCATGTGGTATTGTGTTCAAGAAATGAGGAGCAGGTTTCAGATCAGATCTAACCAAGATATTTCGAAGATTAGGTGTTTTCTTATACACTAAACGAGGAGGTTTATCAAAACATTTCTTGAGACTGGGATCACTCTCTACAATATGCCAATGTTTCGATAAAACATTATCAATGTCCTTCGAAACAGGTGAATATTGAATATAACAATTCATCCGACGGTCAAATGTTTTTTGTTTTTTAACAAGACTCTCCTGTTGCGACACATCTTTAAAACGACTTGCTGCAGACTGGATCCACTCTTCTCGATACGATCGTTTTCTAAATCTCTCCGATAGGATTTGTGATTGTTGTTGAAAATCTTCATCACTGCTACAAATACGACGAATACGACTAAATTGTGAAATAGGTAACGAACGCTTTAATGACACAGGATGGTAAGATTGTCCATGCAAGATAGTATTACGGTCAGTAGGTTTGCGATACAATAAAAAATTCATTTTCTCTTGATGAAATTCAATCGTAAATTTCAACGCACTGCACTTATTGTTTACCAAACTATGAAACTCCAGTAACTCAGATTCAGTTCCACTCCATATTAAAAAGACATCATCAATGTATCGTTTCCATAGAACAATGTGTCTCAAAAAATCATTAACCCCAGGGTTTAACACAAACTGATGTTCAAACATTCCACAAAATAAGGATGCAAAGCTTGGGGCCATCTTAGAACCCATGCTAACCCCTGAAATCTGCAAATAATAATCTGACCCAAACAAAAAATAATTATGTGAAAGCACCAATTTTGCCAGGTCACTCAAACATGCAGTACTAGGTACTTGACAAAGACGTTGATCGAGAAAGAATTCAATTGCTTCTAGCCCTCCCTGAAATGGAACATTGGTGTAAAGCGATTCAACATCCATGGTCACTAGAAAAACAGGATAGTCAGGTAATTTCACATTATTCATAAGTTCGATAAATTCCATCGTGTCCTTAATATAGGAAGGTAAAGACGTAACCAAAGGTTGTAGATGAAAGTCAACAAAAGCAGAAATGTTTTCTGTAAGTGACCCAATTGCTGCCACTATGGGTCTCCCAGGAGGGATTTCCCTATATGCTTTGTGAATTTTTGGTAGAGTGTATAGTACCGGTGTAATCGGATATTCAACACACATATATTCATATTCACCTTTTGTCAACAGACCTGAATCTACAAAGAGTTGTAAAGTATTGTGTACAGATGTCTTAAAATGAGCCAAAGGATTAATACTCAATTTTTTTTTTTTTTTTATAAAAAACTGAATTAGAAAGTTGTCTCTGAATTTCAAATTCATAATCTTTTCGATCTAAAATCACCACTGCTCCACCTTTATCAGCACTTTGAATCACTATAGACGAATCCTTCTTAAGTGATTCCAATTCCAACAATTGTGCATTCGTCAAATTATGAGCAAGTTTGTATTGTCTTTTAGATTTTAATATAGATACAACATCAGTTTGTGTTAAACCCTGGGGTTAATGATTTTTTGAGACACATTGTTCTATGGAAACGATACATTGATGATGTCTTTTTAATATGGAGTGGAACTGAATCTGAGTTACTGGAGTTTCATAGTTTGGTAAACAATAAGTGCAGTGCGTTGAAATTTACGATTGAATTTCATCAAGAGAAAATGAATTTTTTAGATGTGCTTGTTCTTCGCACTGCATCGGGCATTGAAACTACTTTGTATCGCAAACCTACTGACCGTAATACTATCTTGCATGGACAATCTTACCATCCTGTGTCATTAAAGCGTTCGTTACCTATTTCACAATTTAGTCGTATTCGTCGTATTTGTAGCAGTGATGAAGATTTTCAACAACAATCACAAATCCTATCGGAGAGATTTAGAAAACGATCGTATCGAGAAGAGTGGATCCAGTCTGCAGCAAGTCGTTTTAAAGATGTGTCGCAACAGGAGAGTCTTGTTAAAAAACAAAAAAAATTTGACCGTCGGATGAATTGTTATATTCAATATTCACCTGTTTCGAAGGACATTGATAATGTTTTATCGAAACATTGGCATATTGTAGAGAGTGATCCCAGTCTCAAGAAATGTTTTGATAAACCTCCTCGTTTAGTGTATAAGAAAACACCTAATCTTCGAAATATCTTGGTTAGATCTGATCTGAAACCTGCTCCTCATTTCTTGAACACAATACCACATGGGAATTACAGATGTGGTAATTGTCAACAGTGCAACTTCACATACAAGACGTTGACCTTTACACATCCTTATACGGCAAAAACTTTTAAAATTCGGGCACTATCTCGTGTAAGACGGCTAATGTAATTTATTTGTTGCGTTGCCCTTGTGGCTTATGTTATGTTGGTAAGACCAGTAGACCTCTGAAAAATCGTATCTCTGAACATCGGTGTGCTATTAGACATCGCGATCCAAAAAGTCCAGTAGCTCAGCATTTTGCTAATTCGAGACACTCCGTTTCCACTCTTCAGTACATAGGAATAGAGGCAGTCAAGTGTCCGCGGCGCGGCGGCGATATGAATAAATTACTTTTACAACGTGAGGCCTTTTGGATTTTTACATTAGACACGTTGTCCCCTAGAGGATTAAATGAGGACTTTGATATCCGTCCATTTCTCTAATTGATAAAATATCCATTTATTTATATAGCTTTTATGAAGGTTTTGATGGTAGCCTACTGGTTGAATTTATGTACGTAGGTATCATTTAATGTCGTTAAATTGTATATTGAGAATTGTATTTTGCTTGGCTTTATATGTTTTGTTTTTCTTTCTTTTTTTTTTTTTTTCTGTTAGTGTTTTGATTTATTTGTTTGGGTATTATTATGATAGTATTGTCAGGTCATGTGACCTTTGATCACCTGCATGGAGGTATAAAAAGCGGCATATCGGTGTTGTTCATTTGTCTGATGAAGAGCCTGTGTGCTCGAAACGTTACACACTATGTGTTAGTTTTTTAATAATACATTTTATTTTGATTATTTTTGGAGCTTTGGTGTTGCCGACTTTGTATTTTCAATAAAGCAGCTTTACAGGAAATTAAGTTTCTACAATATATTTATATATTATATTTATATTTAACTTATGGCAAAATTTGGTAATTCTGTATATTGTCCGAGGGTTGGCATCCTCTGAGGTCCTCTGAGGGGTTGGCATCATCTCTTCTCAGGTGTTTGGTCATCTCAGATAATTTAAGGGTTGGATCCAGACTGAAGCTTGTGTAATTCCTAGTTACCACGGGATGTTAATCCCGTGGCAGAAACAGAGAAACAAATAGAGACATAATTAGCATAGCTGTTGTTCCATCCAAGCAAAAATTATTTGTTCAACCAAAGCTAAAGAATAATAATGGAATAATAATGTGCATTTGATCAGATATAATTGCAGTACAAGATTATGAGATGCATTATATGAATGCATTATATGAATGCTTGGCTAAAGAGATGTGTCTTTAATCTAGATTTAAACAGAGAGAGTGTGTCTGAACCCCGAACGTTATCAGGAAGGCTATTCCAGAGTTTGGGAGCCAAGTATGAAAAAGCTCTACCTCCTTTAGTGGACTTTGCTATCCTAGGTTCTACCAAAAGTCCAGAGTTTTGCGACCTTAGGTAGCGGATTGGATTGTAGCATGATAGAAGACTAGTTAGGTACGCAGGAGCTTAACCATTTAGGGCCTTATAAGCAAGTAATAATATTTTGTAACTGATACGGAACTTAATAGGTAGCCAGTGCAGAGACTGTAAAATTGGGGTAATATGATCATATTTTCTTGACCTGGTAAGGACTCTAGCCGCTGCATTTTGTACTATCTGTAGCTTGTTTATTGAAGATGCAGGACAACCACCTAGCAGTGCATTACAATAGTCCAGTCTAGAGGTCATGAATGCATGAACAAATTGCTTTGTCTTGTCTAATTAAATCCAACCCAGTATCGGGATCAATTATGTTTGTCACGAATCCTGTCCATGGACATCCATCCGCTTGCCATCAGAGGTCGCTCTTCCATAACATTGACTCTCACACTACACAGACTGTTACGTCACTCTGGACTACAGTTCCCATCATCCATTGCACTGATTACATACACACAGCTGCATCCAATTAGACACGCTTTATAAGCCTTGGATGTCCTCTTTCGGATCGCCAAGTATTGTCTGCGTATATCTCTCTCCTAGCGATAGCGACTTTACGGAGCCATTCCGTGTTTCCCGTGTTAAAGTTTAGTTTAGTCTTGTTCATTTCTGAAGTTTATAGCCTGCCTAGTATTCTTCTCTTGCCTTGTCGTTTGGACTCTGTTTGCCCCTGCCCTGGACTATTACCGTGTATTTGGATTATCTCTCTTTGTTTTGCCCCTTGGATTACGTTCGCCACCGATCGACCCAGTCTGCTCACTGGACTGCTCTTGTGTCTTGCCCGTGCCATACCTGTTTACTGTTGTTCGACCCTGCCTGTGTTTTGACCATGTTTATTAATAAAAGCTTGCAGATGGATCTGTACACCTCACGCCTCTGTCTCCCTGTTACAATGTTACAGTAGCTACATTTTTACAGTGTTGTAACAATAATCTGTAACAGCCAGCACATTAACATAAGTGGCGTTAAGCTGTTAAGCTAGCTGTTATAGATAGCAATTAGGGTTAGGTTATGTTATCACAATGTCTTACACATGGAAGTTTGCAAGTTCAGCACACACTGATTTCTGCATTCATTTGCATGTTAAAATTCACAGAAATCTTGCAAACATGACATTTCAGTGTGTACATATAAAATGTCCTTCTGCTTTTACAACAGTGGGTGCACTTCAAAAGCATATGTACTGGTTCCATATGCCCACAGTTAAAGCTTATACCTTAAAGAGGCATGAAAGGAGATGCTTTAGCATGCAAAATCCAGCGTTGCAGCTTTGTGTCAGTACACATTTCCACAATATGTGAGCATCTCCTGTTAAAGATGGGGGAAAAGTGTAGCCCATATGATAACTGTTCCAAGTATTTTCATGTTCATACATCCTTCTCCTCACACGTGAGTTACAAACATTAAATGAAGTCCTGCTGCACCTGTAGTACTAAAAACATCAGTTAAAGCAGATATATTTGAAGTTATTGACTCATAAACAGGGAATCCTTCCAGCGCACACCCACAAAATCAGGTCCCGTTGGATCAGAAACAACTGTGTGGCAAAAGCATCATTATAGCAGGAAATAACCCATGTGTCATGGTGCACACAGCAGGGAGGATACAGGAACACTCAGACGAGGACGTAAACTCAAATAATAGTCTTTAATGAGGACAAGGCAGGACAAGACAAGGCTGACAGACAGGATACACCGGGAGTAACGAGTAGACCAGACGAAATCAAACTCAAAAGACAGGAACTAAATACACAGGGTAATTAACACATAATCACATAAACACAGCTGGAACATACTTAACTCATAATCACACTAGACGAGGACAGGAAACAAACCAAATATGGACACATGAGGCAGGAACACATGACACACACACGACAGAGGACTGACATTACTCCCCCCTCCCGAAAGGCTCGTCCCGAGCCTTAACAGTTCCACCGGGGAGGGGGGTCGGCACTCTGGAGGCCCGTCAGGACAGACACAGACCGGAACACAGGACGGGGACCTCCAGAGCGGAACAGACAGATCGGAGGCCATGGCGGCGCAGGGAGCTCAGGAGGCCATGGCAGGGCTGGGAGCTCTGGAGGCCATGGCGGAGCTGGGAGCTCCGGAGGCCATGGCAGATGGTCTTCGGGGCCTTGGCCTCGGTCCCCTCGGCCCAGCCCCTCCAGCCAGAACCCTTCTACCCCCCAAAAAAATTTCCCTGGGGTAGTTAGGGGGTATCAAGAGCCCTCTGGGGCTAAACAGACAGGACAAGACAGGAACAGGACAGGGACAGGACAACCCACAGGAACAGGAAGCCCTCCTGGGCTAGCTCGGAGGCTGAGGCTTCCTCTGGGCATGACCAGGAGTCAGGGGCCCTCACAGGGTCCCTCAGCGACCGCCTCCACTTCTGCGACATGGGGGGCAGACGGCTAGAATGGCCTCCGCGGCCACAACAAGAGGAGCCGCCTGCCCCAGACGAGTCTCCGCGGACAAGACAAGACAAGGTTCTTTAAAATATTCCTGTGGGCACAACAAGACAGACACACAGCACTCCTGGCCGTGGCGTGTGGACTCGATCCACGGGGCTAGGGTTAGCGGCGGCCAGCGGGCATGAGTCAGCAGCGATCCGGCGGGCTTGAGTCAGCGGCGATCCGGCGGGCTTGAGTTAGTGGCGATCCGGCGGGCATTGAGTCAGGCGAGCCGGCGGGCATTGAGTCAGAGGCGGGCCGGTGGCGTGATCTCCCGCGAACGGCGGGCCTGGGGGAGTGGCAACCCGGGAACTAGAGAACCAATCGGCGGGCTTGGGATAGCCACAGCCGGTGGCGGATATCTCCCGCGATCGGCGGGCATGAGGGCTCAAAACACAAGAACAAAACAAAACTAGAAAAAACGAACAAAACAAAACGAGGTGAAGGGGCGCCGCTTACGGTTAGGTCTGGTCTTCTGTCACGGTGCACACAGCAGGGAGGATACAAGAACACGCAGACGAGGACGTAATCTCAAATAATAGTCTTTAATGAGGACAAGGCAGGACAAGACAAGGCTGACAGACAGGATACACCGGGAGTAACGAGTAGACCAGACAAAATCAAACTCAAAAGACAGGAACTAAATACACAGGGTAATTAACACATAATCACATAAACACAGCTGGAACATACCTAACTCATAATCACACTAGACGAGGACAGGAAACAAACCAAATATGGACACATGAGGCAGGAACACATGACACACACGACAGAGGACTGACACCATGCTGGTAAGAGGCCAGAGGCAGAAATTCCATGGGAGAACACTCATTGAACCCATCACACAGAGACTGCACAGCAGTAGCAACAAATATAACCTGGAAGTATACCGGAAGCTTTCTAGACAATGCTGAGGAGGGAGAAATAATTGGATGTGGACATTTCAGTCTACTTAAATTTTAATATTTGAATGGCACTTGGCAGCACAGTTAAATTCCACTCATCTTTATTGAATTGGTGTAGAGGCAGGAATCTCATAAATCTCAAGTTAAATAAAAATTTAACTTGAGTGTACAGTAATGCTATTCTGTATGGTAGGTTAGACATTTCAAAGGGTTTTTACAGTTTTACTTATTGGCAACACTGTTTACAGTAACTTGCTGGCAGCACTGCTTAATTTAAAACACCACACATTTTTTTATAATTTAATGTAAATATTTGAAAAACTACTGTCATGGATGGCTGCTATGAAACACACAAGCACATGAAGATGAATGTAGAAGGTAATCTTTAATAAAGCCTAAGGTTAATAATCCACAAAGTGAGAACAGCAACACATCCACACATTGATGTAGAAGACCGGACAATAAAGAACAGAAAGAGAGCAACTTAAATACACAATCAACCGAGGACACTAATGACACACACCTAAACAGAATGACGAAATCAAATCAATAACCATGACAACTAAGAAGACTGTGAAAACGGTGCAAACAGAAAGTCCAAACTAACAGAAACCATGACAGAAAGGTGCCCCCTCCCTGAAGGTGCAACCTCACGCTGTGAAGGGATGGTGAAGGGGCAGAGAAGGGATGGCACTCCCGGTGGAGAGCTGCAGGAGGAGGTTTAGCAGGTGGATGGAAGAGCGGGAGGAGGACAACAAACAACATACAGGGAGGTGCAGACAGAGGGAGTAGCCAGGAGCAGGAGGAATCAAGCGGGACCCATACCACAGCCAGGAAGGCGGCCCACGGTGGAGCCGATGGAGGGAGCTAGAGGGACTAAGGGAGCCCGGCGGAACTGGCGGAGTCCGGGTCTTGGAGGTTGGAGAAGGAGACCGGGGATCCTTCTGACCACGGTGGTAGAGCCCTGCACGGGGACTCAAATTTAAGCCCTAGCCCGGCCCTGGCCCGAGACACTCAGGCCCTAGCCCGGCCCGTGTCCGACAGCTTATCAGAATTACCGACCCGAGCCCGTCTTTTTTCCCCCTTCTCCCAAAACAGCTTAGCAACTGCTTCAGCTATTAAAATAGTTCAGTTTTGTATGTAATGGCAAAGTGATTATATTTAATTTCGTTCTTTTTATTAAGTTAATTTAGAAAAACTTAAAATTAAAACTTCAGTTCGGCTCGGTTTGCGTTTCCACTGCAGTTTAGTACCGCTTTAGAGTGGGCGGGGTTATTCACGTGTCGTTATAGTTGCACCGCCTCTAGTGCCGTGACTCCTGAAAAACTTTTTAATTCCGCGTCGCTCCATCACGCTCTCGCTGGATCCGTTCCTTGGCTATCAACGAGAGGACAGTCTGTACTTCCTCAACAGACAACGAAACTTTCTGTTAAAAGAAAGGTGCGCTCATTCAAAACAGTTGCGTTCGATCCTTCGTGGCTGTGCTGATTTAAATCTAGCGGGTCTTTTGTCAAGTCAAGTCAAGTCACCTTTATTTATATAGCACTTTTAACATTACAAATTGTGTCAAAGCAACTGCACAATATCAAAATAGGAAAATAGTGTGTCAATAATGTAAAAAGACCAGATTAAACACTCAATTTTCATTTAAAGGCATTTCATTATTGAATTCAGTGATGGCATCGTCACGCTCAGTTCAGTTCTAAAAGTCTCTGTTCAATCAAGTCGACGATATCGCTGGAAATGAAGTGTCCCCAACTAAGCAAGCCAGAGGCGTCAGCGGCAAGGACCCAAAACTCCATCGGTGACAGAACGGAGAAAAAAATGAATATGGTTCATATGGTTGTGTCTCGTGCCTCAAGTTCAATGACGCAAGCAGTGACGATTATCTCCGGCCAATCAGTGATCAGCAGAGTTTACACGTCACGTTTTGGTAACCTGGTAAAAAAGGTACTGTACCCAGTGGAAAACCCCCCAAAAGTGAGCCGTACCGAACTGTACCGTGCTGTACCATGCAGTGGAAAAGCGCCAAAAGGTTCATATTTTGGTTTTGGGAGTCCCCAACAACAGGTTGAGATGCATGCAAGGTCAAAAAACACTTTCATTGTCTTATAATATGCATTTATTTTTACCTTACTTGCTCAACGACTCCCAAACGATTCGCTCAACAATTAATTTTTCCAAACCCCTCCGTTGCATGACGCTAATCTGCGGTGATTGGTCCGATTGGTCTCATTTTCATTTCATCATGCCTGTAATGCCTGATAAAGCAGTGGTTGTGAGCACTGCGCAGTGCTGCTTTGTGTACAGCATTACCGGGGAAACAGCTATTTTACACTCCAAAAGCGGCACCTAGTGGCAAAAAATTAATTTGCATTTTCATTCAGACCAACACAAAAAGACTAACAAGTGGGCTGGCAATATGCTAATGTTTCATGTTGACGTCAACATGAAACGGCTTGGGATTCGTTTTAAAAATGACTAATTTCAATGATTCAGAATTGACTCTTTCTTTTGAGAGACAATAACTTTATACACAGTGCACTTTCAGATTTAAAACTTTGCAGGATGTTTTCATTCACTTAGAGCGGTGTTACACACTGCATGAAAGGTAGTTTTCAAAAATCCATAATAGGGGCACTTTAAAATACATTGTCATTTTTGCTCTTAAAGGTAATAGTAATACATCAGTCGGAACTGTAAAGGGTCTACTTTTATTTGTGTGCACTCACAATATTAACAAAACGTTGTGCTTTTATAAAATAAAGAAAAAACCATGATGCGCTTTCTGCCATCTCGGTCTTGAACAGGAGCGCTTCACAAAAATGAACCGAATCTCAGCGAATACATGCCTCAAAGACATGACAAATATATCTATAGAAAGCTTTAAGTTACTACTTAACGAAATAAAACAAATCGAAAACAAAAACTCTTTCATTATAATCATATTCGAGTCAGGATTGGCAATGTCATCCTTGCGACACGGACTCAGAAAACACTCGTTTATTAGTAAATAATTCAAATATCTCCTTACTATTTCCCCCGGACACATTCATGGTAATTACTTTTGCTGGTGCTTTGCGGCAAGCTTTAGCCTATTGCGTGTATTTGAACGCAGAACTCTTCAGCTGCACGCTCTCTGCTGCTGGACACTAAACACCGTCGAGCCGCTCTTGTCTTGAAAGTCTCTGTAGCACGGTCTTGTGTTATTTCCACCAGCGCGGCAATTTTTTTTCATCACTAGGCTAATTGATGGATGTCTAAAATATAAAAGTAAGGAGAAGCCTAAAACAGGCCCGAGGCCTGGCCCTCGTCTGAACTATGATGGGCGTAAAAAAGTCGGAGCCCGGGCTGAAATGCAGGGCTCTATACTGTTTTACGTAGAGAAACATAAAAGTTTCAGAGTTTCTATTTGGTTGAAGGTCTAAAATATTTTTACAAGTTCACATAAAAATATATTAAAGGTGGGCTAAAATATTTTATATTTACATGAATATATTTGCAATAAAACAAAGTTTAGAACATCAGAAATATATTAGTTTAAAACAGATATTTAAAATATATCTTGTAGGACAATAGGAGGAGTTGTCTTGACTGACAACCAGGTATATCAAACCACTAGGATTTAGCTTGAAATGAAATAGTTTCTGTATATAATCACTAACAGGCTAAATCCTAAATTATGCTACATAATGTTGTAGTCTCCTTAACCTTCTGAGCAACTGAGTATGCCACATAAAAGGTAAAAGCTTTATCTCTTACTGAAATGCCAACATCTCCAAGAAAATAACCATTAATTAATTAAAACACAACACACAATTTGCATGTGAGGAGCTAAGGATCCTTCAATGTGTTATTGTATGTGTTGTTTAAAAAAACAAAGATGTTTGTATGTGTCTAACAGTTCAGTAAGATAGACAGACAAAATGCAGATGGCAATAAGGCTTCTCAGTGTGCAGCAGTTTAGGTTGTCATGGATCTATCTGTCATAAGGCTTAGACAATACAAACTACTATTATTGTTTTGATGGTGATAACCCATTGTTGCAGATGTGACTGTAATCACAGTGTGGATCATTTTGATGACCAGTGCCTAACTGAGAATGATGACAGCGATAACAACCAAAACACATTCAAACAATACAGAAGATTTTGCTGAATGGGCAACATGGTTAATTTCTCATTTTGCATTTTCATCTTCAGTGTTGGCTGGTGGGTTTTAAAATAGAGGAGACACACAAAGTTGTGGAGATCTGGTGGTCCTCTCCCAAAGATTTTTCAGTTGTTTGTTTTCGTTTAGTGAAGATGATTAAAGTAGCCTATGATGTCCAACTTAGGTGTGTGGTCTTCTTTTCGATCAAATATTCAATATCACTACCCTCCACAATTAACAAAATTGCTAGATTATTAGCAGGAGGAGTGCAAACTATTACATCTATTATATCACATAAATTGTCTCTACGATGCTTTGTTCATATATGAAGGGAGGCTAGCCTCTTCTGCAATGTATTTTTCTCAACAGTCTAACTGCAGAAAGTTAAACACTCAACGGTGATTGGCTAGTTTATTTTTTACCAACGGAGGCAGTAGTACTATGGATTTGCCTCCCCCTCCCCTTCTCTCCCTCAGACTTGCTTTAGCACAGTTTTCTGGTTGTAAGTACAATTGCACATTTGACATGTTCACAAGAAAGAGCAAGAAAACTTCAGTTCTCGCATTTTCCCCTTAAAAATATTGGGTAGGCTATGCCTCCCTTGTCACCCCTGATGAGCTGCCACTGGTCACCCTACAGAAAATACTGAGGAGAAAAAGTCTTGACATTCCAAGGGGTCTAATTGGATTTTGCTTTCCACAAATCATGAATGCCAAGTGAAATACATTGCAGGTGGTTGCTACTACCATTTTGATGTTGCAAATGCATTAATGACAGAGTTGCTTTCTGCATGTAACTTGAATTAACTGAATGACACACTTATACTACATGTAAATATAGGTGATGTAATCTACAGTACATTATAAGTAGGGCTGCGACGGTGGCAGATTTTTACCACCGCGTTGGTAATAACACAGCAACCGCCGGTGGCGCGGTGTTGTGTATATTTATATATATAATTCTGAAACGCAAAAATAAATAAATGAGGCTCAATCATCTATTAACAAACGTGCGTGTTTATTTTAGCACTTCCGTCAGTGAACACTCAGCCTGCAAAACACTAAAATAAATATCAAAGAAATAATACAGTTAAATAGGAAAGTATAAGAAAGTTAAATACACCCTGTCTACCTCACGCGAGCGGCGCGGCGAGAACTCATTATAATCAGTGATGCTGTCTACACTAGATGCGGCGCGATACAACACGACAAATCCCTCACAGTAAACTGCCTCGTCCTATTTATGACATACTGACACAAAGTTCAAATGTCCTGTAGACAGACTCAACCTGTTGTGTTGCGACGCAGCGTCCGGTTTATACACGGTTCACTGTTCCGCCACCAAGCAACTCCTCGTCTGCACGCGCTCTCTGTGGAATAGGAGTCGCGGCGTATGTTGCCACATTTCTTGTTGGCATCTTCCATTTGCAACTGTCTCGTTTGTATTTGGCCAGTTTGGAGAAAGCCTCACCAACACAAACCTGACCAGCCGGGCGTTTGCAATCACGTGAACTTGAAGACACTTGTACAAACGCAGATGGGTGACATGAATGGAAATTATTCCAGATCGCATCATGAAATATATTTTGCTGAATGCAGAATAAACTGTATTTTCCTGCGCTCAAACCTGCCAATCTAAAGGAAACGTATGCGCTTTCCTGTAGCTCAAATGGTAGAGCATGGCGCTAGCAACGCCAAGATCATGGGTTCGATTCCCAGGGAACGCAAGAGCTGATCAAATATAAAACTGCAACTTGAATGCAATGTAAGTCGCTTTGGATAAAAGCGTCTGCTAAATGCATAAAAAATGTAAAATGTAAAAAAAATGTATGGCGTTTGAGGTAATTTGTGAATTAGCATAGATTTATAGTCTAAATAAAACAATTTGCAACTGTTACTATATTACACTTGTATACAAAACTTTGTATTATGCTTGTTATAAAGTGTGTGACGTCACATGCACTACCGCCGGTGGCAATAGACAACCGCGGTGACAACCGACCACCGCCGGTGACGCGGTTGACACGGTGACCGTCACAGCCCTAGTTATAAGCAATCAACAGGACTACTGTCACCTCATCCACCCTCACACTGAGAGCAGGGCTTGAGAAAATCCCAAACAGGCTTTAAAGGGACATACAGTACACCCATACCATTACATTATCAGACCCTGTGCACAAAACAAATCTGTGGAATATATATGTCCCATGTCACAGTATGACTTTGAGAAAGTTTTGAAATTCACAGATGAGTCAATGACTAAACATGAAATTACAAACTGGGATGTAACCACCTCCAGACAAAGAAAGTTGCCTGATAGGCTCAATGACTCCATGGATGTGTTGAATCTTGGATGAAATTCTAATGTGAGAAACGATGATGACCTACGGCACTTATGGAATGAGATCCTGGAACGACAACTGACCGAGCTAAGTCGTTTTCAAGAGGATCAGTATGTAATTAAAACCCTCTGGTTGTGTTCGGGTCAAATTGACCCGAAAAAGATTTTATTTTTCCCGAAAATACTAGTTAACGTTATCGCATTGGACTCAAACTTACTGACTTTGTGCACATAGGGTATAAGTACTTCTCACTAATTTTTTTAGAATTTTCTTAATTTTTTGTGGGTTTTATTTCACCTAGTCACACTTGTTGTGTTCCCGGTCAAAAATGACCAGACTCCGATCAACTGCTTATAAATCTGTCATTATGCTATATTATCACTAAATTTTGGATTCATTCTTTTTGTCAACTTGTTTTCTTTCATTTAGGACTGGTTTTGTGTTTCTATTTGCATCTGATTAATCGTAGGCCTCATTTATCTGAGAGTAGGCTCCTCATTTTTTGAGTGAAAAAATATTTTTTTATGAATAATTTTCACAATATTAAACAAAAAAATATAATAATTTGCACTGTTTCTCACACTAGGGTACTTTAATGATTAATCAGGAAGTTTGCTTTTAAATGCTTTTATTTTGTACAAAATTGCAAAAAGTCATACTTGTGGTGTTCCCGGTCAAAAATGACCGGACTCCGATCAATTGCTTATAAATCTGTCATTATGCTATATTATCACCAAATATTGGATTCAATCTTTTTGTCAACTTGTTTTCTTTCATTTAGGACTGGTTTTGTGTTTCTATTTGCATCTGATTAATCGTAGGCCTCATTTATCTGAAAGTAGGCACCTCATTTTTTGAGTGAAAAAATCATTTTTTATGAATAATTTTCACAATATGAGATAAAAAATTATGAAAATTTGCACTGTTTCTCACACTAGTGTACTTTAATGATTAATCAGGAAGTTTGCTTTTAAATGCTTTTATTTTGTACAAAATTGCAAAAAGTCACACTTGTGGTGTTCCCGGTCAAAAATGACCGGACTCTGATCAATTGCTTATAAATCTGTCATTATGCTATATTATCACCAAATATTGGATTCAATCTTTTTGTCAACTTGTTTTCTTTCATTTAGGACTGGTTTTGTGTTTCTATTTGCATCTGATTAATCGTAGGCCTCATTTATCTGAAAGTAGGCACCTCATTTTTTGAGTGAAAAAAGCATTTTGAATTATGAAAATTGTCACTGTTTATCACACTAGTGTGCTTTAATGTTTAATCAAGAAGTTTGCTTTTAAATGCTTTTATTTTGTACAAAATTGCACAAAGTCACACTTGTCAAAAATGGCCGGCCATTGAAAGTGAATGGGGAAGAATGAAAGTAAGAGAAACAACTAGTGTTCAGGAGAATGTTGTGCTTGCAAACATAAAGGCCTTGGACCTGTGCGTGTGTGGATGCATGTATACTCACGCTATCACACTCTCTCTCACACACACACACACACACACACATCTGTGCATACAAACTATTGTGAGTATTACACCTATTTCATCCTACCCTGAACTGTATGCAATATGCTTTTATGAATCTGATATTATAACTCTCTTTTTCTCTCTCTCTCTCTCTCTCTCTCTCTCTCTCTCTCTCTCTCTCTCACACACACACACACACGTTCAAACTGCCTTGTCTTTGGCCTGCATTGACTTCAAAATAATATTTTTTTTTTCCATCCTTCGACCAGAACGTTACATCAACTTCAGCTGAGTCCTCGAAATCAGAAGATTGCTCCACTTCAGTTGTTGCAAGGTTTTCAGCTTGTTCAGTGATGTTTTCCTCTTCCAATATATCTTGCAATGCATCTTCATTGTAAGATTCATCCTTAGTTGTCCCTTCCTCATGTGAATGACAAGCAAGGCACTGTGAGGCATTTGTATACTCTAGCATTTATTTGTAAACTTTCGTCTACTCTGTGAGAACATGAAAGCCTCAAAACCTATTGTCATAATGTTTTGTCTAGAATATGTGGTGAAAGAAAAGATTATTTTGAAGTCAATGCAGGATAAAGACAAGGCAGTTTGAGCATGTGGTGTGTGTGTGTGTGTGTGTCAAGTCACCTTTATTTATATAGCGCTTTTAACAATACAGATTGTGTCAAAGCACTTAACAGTATCAAGTTGGAGGATAGAGTGTCAGTAATGTATAATAATAAGATTAAACACTCAATTTTCAGTTAAGGGCGTTTCATTATTGAATTCGGAGATGTCATTGTCTAGCTAAGTTTAGTTTAAATAGTATCTGTGCAATCAAATTTACTATAATCGCTAGAAATTAAGTGTCCCCAACTGAGCAAGCCAGAGGCGACAGCGGCAAGGAACCAAAACTCCCTCTGTGACAGAATGGAGAAAAAAAACCTTGGGAGAAACCAGGCTCAGTCGGGGGGCCAGTTCTCCTCTGGCTAGGATATTATTGTTTATTCATTGTTTACTTATTGTTTTAATTACATTTTTAAATGTATAAATGTATCATATTTCTATTTTTATATTGTTGCAATTTCTAACAATAATAGTATTATGTAGTTAGGTATTTTATTATTAAATTTTTTATTATTTGTTTTATTTTTAGCTTTATTGTATTTTAGTCGAGGTCTTCACTGGGGATATGTCTCTGGGGCTCATCGCTGACGATCAGGGCCGCAGACATCATCTCCCGGCGCCGATCCACCATCTGATCCGGACACGGACTGAGAAACAGAATAAGAAAGAAACAACTATTAGCGTAGATGCCAATCTTCTTACGATGTAACGAGTACATCGTGTGTTATGGGAAGTGTTCCCGGTTCCGGTTGATCTAATTAATGCAGCCTAACAATCCTTTAACGGATTTGAATAATAGAAGTGTAGTAGTGTGTTAGGTGTATGTCAGGTTAAAGAGGTGGGTCTTTAATCTAGATTTAAACTGACAGAGTGTGTCTGCCTCCCGAACAGTGTTTGGTAGATTGTTCCAGAGTTTGGGCGCTAAAAAGGAAAACGATCTGCCGCCCGCAGTTGATTTTGATATTCTAGGTATTATCAAACGGCCAGAGTTTTGAGAACGCAGCGGCCGTGGAGGACTATAATGTGATAAGAGCTCACTCAAGTACTGAGGAGCTAAACCATTCAGGGCTTTATAAGTCATTAACAAGATTTTAAAATCTATACGATGTTTAATAGGGAGCCAGTGCAGTGTTGACAGAACCGGGCTAATGTGGTCATACTTCCTGGTTCTAGTAAGAACTCTAGCTGCTGCATTTTGGACTAACTGTAGTTTGTTTATTAAACGTGCAGAGCAACCACCCAGTAAAGCATTACAATAATCTAACCTTCAGGTCATAAACGCATGAATTAATATTTCTGCATTTGACGTTGAGAGCATAGGTTGCAGTTTGGATATGTTTTTGAGATGGAAGAACTCAGTTTTACAGATGCTAGAAACATTGTTTTCTAAAGAAAGATTGCTATCAAACAGCACACCTAGGTTCATGACTGATGAAGAAGAAGAATGTTACCCTTGTGTGTGAGAGAGAGAGAGTTATAATATCAGATTCATAAAAGCATATTGCATGCAGTTCAGGGTAGGATGAAATAGGTGTCATTCCAACCCGATCTCATGGCAATTCGTACATATTTTACGAGGTGGCTAATTCGTACGAATTCGTACGACCTCACTCGTACAAATTCATACGATTTTTGCTAAATCGTACGTATTTTACGAGTTGCCAATTCGTATGAATTTGTACGAAGGACCTACACCTAACTCCGCCGCTAAACCTACCCGTCACTGGGGTTTAGACAAATTGTACTAAATCGTACGAGTGAGGTCATACGAATTAGCCACCTCGTAAAATATGTACGAATTGCCGTGAGATAGCGTTGGTAATTCCAGCCCGATCTCACGGCAATTCGTACATATTTTACGAGGTGGCTAATTCGTAGGAATTCATACGATTTTTGCTAAATCGTACGTATTTTACGAGTTGCCAATTCGTATGAATTTGTACGAATGACCTACACCTAACTCCGCCGCTAAACCTACCCGTCACTGGGGTTTAGACAAATTGTACTAAATCGTACGAGTGAGGTCATACGAATTAGCCACCTCGTAAAATATGTACGAATTGCCGTGAGATAGCGTTGGAAATTCCAGCCCGATCTCACGGCAATTCGTACATATTTTACGAGGTGGCTAATTCGTAGGAATTCATACGATTTTTGCTAAATCGTACGTATTTTACGAGTTGCCAATTCGTATGAATTAGTACGAATGACCTACACCTAACCCCGCCCCTAAACCTACCCGTCAGTGGGGTTTAGACAAATCTTACTAAATCGTACGAGTGAGGTCGTACGAATTAGCCACCTCGTAAAATACGTACGAATTGCCGCGAGATAGCGTTGGTAATTCTCACAATAGTTTGTATGCATAGATGTGTGTGTGTGTGAGTGTGATAGCGTGAGTATACATGCATCCACACACGCACAGGTCCAAGGCCTTTATGTTTGCAAGCACAACATTCTCCTGAACACTAGTTGTTTCTCTTACTTTCATTCTTCCCCATTCACTTTCAATGGCCGGCCATTTTTGACAAGTGTGACTTTGTGCAATTTTGTACAAAATAAAAGCATTTAAAAGAAAACTTCTTGATTAAACATTAAAGCACACTAGTGTGATAAACAGTGCCAATTTTCATAATTTTTTATCTCATATTGTGAAAATTATTCATAAAAAATGATTTTTTCACTCAAAAAAGGAGGTGCCTACTTTCGGATAAATGAGGCCTACGATTAATCAGATGCAAATAGAAACACAAAACCAGTCCTAAATGAAAGAAAACAAGTTGACAAAAAGATTGAATCCAATATTTGGTGATAATATAGCATAATGACAGATTTATAAGCAATTGATCGGAGTCCGGTCATTTTTGACCGGGAACACCACAAGTGTGATTTTTTGCAATTTTGTACAAAATAAAAGCATTTAAAAGCAAACTTCCTGATTAATCATTAAAGTACACTAGTGTGAGAAACAGTGCAAATTTTCATAATTTTGTATCTCATATTGTGAAAATTATTCATAAAAAATGCTTTTTTCACTCAAAAAATGAGGTGCCTACTTTCGGATAAATGAGGCTTACGATTAATCAGATGCAAATAGAAACACAAAACCAGTCCTAAATGAAAGAAAACAAGTTGACAAAAAGAATGAATCCAATATTTAGTGATAATATAGCATAATGACAGATTTATAAGCAGTTGTTTGGAGTCCGGTCATTTTTGACCGGGAACACAACAAGAGTGACAGGAGTCCGAACACAACCAGAGGGTTAATGAAAGTAGCCGCGGCCTGTCAACCAGAATCCAGAGTGTTTGCTGACAAAGACCTGCTTGAGCTTGACTCACCAAGTCGTCACTATGGCATAAAGATTGAAGATGCTGAGCTGACTGTGTTTACAAATCAGATGTGTAGGAAAGCTGAAGGACGGCAGACATTCTCATCTTTAATGAAAGTCATGGAAAGTTGCCCCTCTGACATATTTCCAAACATGAATAAACTCTTAAGATTAATTACCTCCCTCCTCATTCAGTGCTGAACAGCTGTTCTCCTGACAGGATCAAGACATCCATTCAATCGTTCATGACAACTAGTCGCTTAAAGCACCTCGCCATCCTTTCACATGAGCATGAGATTACAGTCTTTGAAATATGATGAAATTATTGTGATTTAATAATAATTTAAACAATTATTATAAACAATGTTTATAGTCTTATTCTTTAAGATTTGAGACTTGACGGATCCAGAAATTGATTTTTCATAATTTTCGACTTTTTAGTTGCTAACACTGACTTTTTTGATTTACCATGACTCATGCTGTATTAATTATGATTTAAAGCAAATTTAAGAAAAAAAGACGTTAGAATCTCACATCCACAATATATAAACACATCAAACTTTAAATTGGCTGTTATTAAGCCTCTCATTAAAAAACCACAACTTGACCCCAAAGATCTAGTTAATTACAGACCGATCTCGAATCTCCCTTTTTTGTCAAAGATATTAGAAAAGGTTGTATCCTCACAATTACATTCCTTCCTAGAGAAAAATGATATCTGTGAGGATTTCCAGTCAGGATTTAGACCGTATCATAGTACTGAGACTGCTCTCATTAGAGTTACTAATGATCTGCTTCTATCATCTGATCGTGGTTGTATCTCTCTATTAGTTCTACTGGATCTTAGCGCTGCGTTCGACACTATCGATCACAACATTCTTTTGAATAGACTAGAAAACTTTGTTGGCATTAGTGGAAGTGCATTAGCTGTCACGGGTTGGCTGGTGTGCCTGGGTGGGCCACCAGATGTCACTGTTTATTTGTTTGAGCACATGGCTTCTTGTTTGTTGTTGGTGCCATGTGCTCTCCTGTCTATTGTCTGACCCCGCCCTCCTTGTTATCTCATTATTGTTTCAGTTACTTCACCTGGGTCCTTCTCGTTTGTCTCCCTTTATATTCTCCTGGTGTTTGCAGTCCTGTGCTTCGTCGTTATCTATGTTTTATGTCAGACGGTGACGTCGTGTGTGTTGTCTGCCTGCCTGCCTGCTTTTCCCCTTCGGGGTGGTTTTTGTTCTTTTTTATTTCTATTTTACAAATAAATACTCACCTGTCTCCTGCATTTGAGTCCTCGCCTCATCTCTCCTCGCATTCCCTGACAGAACGACGAAGCCAATATGAGGACTCAGCGGAGAATGGGCTCACACCAGCCGCCATCCCCTAACGTCAGCAGCCCCCTATACCAACGCATCCTCCAGTTCCAGGCCCTGAGCTCCATCCGTCAGCAGGGTACTGACGTGAGGAGTTTTGCCCAGAGGTTCTGTGGGGCAGCTGAAGGCCTAGGGTACAACGATGCGGCCCTCAAGGACCTCTTCAACAGTGCCCTTGAGGAGCCCCTCAGCAGGTGGAGGATGATGGGGCTGGACCACCTGACGTTTGGGGATTTCGTGGAGGACCTGGCATGTTCCCCAGCCAGGGTGGCTGGTGTGCCTCGGGCTGTGCTCGCCGAGGCAGCAGCGCCCCCAGTGATGGCCGACAAGGCGGTGACCCAAGGAGGGCTGGAGACCTCGTCTGTCGCACCCAGTGGTCCTCATCCGTTCCCGGGGCATCTCGGACTGGTGCACAGCGTGCGGGATCCCCCGCTGATGTCGGTGCGAGCAGCGCGGTCTGCTCATGGGCTCCCCAGAGGGGCAGTGCACGCTCACAGGGCTTCCGAAGTGGCGGTACACGCTCACAGGGCTTCCGAAGCGGCTGTGCCCGCTCACGATCCTCCCGAGGCGGCGGTGGTTTCCGCTCACGATCCTCCCGAGGCGGCGGTGCCCGCTCACAGAGCTTCCGAAGCGGCGGGGCACGCTCACAATGCTTCTGAAATGGCGGTGCCCACTCACAAGGCCTCTGAAACGGCGGTGTCCGCTCACGTTCCTCCCGAGGCGGCAGTGTCCGCTCACGTTCCTCCCGAGGCGGCGGTGTCCGCTCACAGGCCTCCCGAAGCGGCGGTGTCCGCTCACAGGCCTCCCGAAGCGGCGGTGTCCGCTCATAGGCCTCCCGAGGCGGCGGTGCCCGCTCACAGTGTTCCCGAGGCGGCGGTGCCCGCTCACAGTGTTCCCGAGGCGGCGGTGCCCGCTCACAGTGTTCCCGAGGCGGCGGGGCCCGCTCACGATGCTCCCGAGGCGGCGGTGTCCGCTCACGTTCCTCTTGAGGCGGCGGTGCCCGCTCACGTTCCTCCCGAGGCGGCGGTGTCCGCTCACGTTCCTCCCGAGGCGGCGGTGTTCGCTCACAGGCCTCCCAAAGCGGCAGTGTCCGCTCACAGGCCTCCCGAAGCGGCGGTGTCCACTCACAGGCCTTCCGAGGCGGCGGTGTCCACTCACAGGCCTTCCGAGGCGGCGGTGCCCGCTCACGTTCCTCCCGAGGCGGCGGTGCCCGCTCACGTTCCTCCTGAGGCGGCGGTGTCCGCTCACGTTCCTCCCGAGGCGGCGGTGCCCGCTCACGTTCCTCCCGAGGCGGCGGTGTCCGCTCACGTTCCTCCCGAGGCGGCAGTGTCCGCTCACGTTCCTCCCGAGGCGGCGGTGTCCGCTCACAGGCCTCCCATAGCGGCGGTGTCCGCTCACAGGCCTCCCGAAGCGGCGGTGTCCACTCACAGGCCTTCCGAGGCGGCGGTGTCCGCTCACAGGCCTCCCGAAGCGGCGGTGTCCGCTCACAGGCCTCCCGAGGCGGCGGTGTGCCCGCTCACAGTGTTCCCGAGGCGGCGGTGCCCGCTCACAGTGTTCCCGAGGCGGCGGTGCCCGCTCACAGTGTTCCCGAGGCGGCGGGGCCCGCTCACGATGCTCCCGAGGCGGCGGTGTCCACTCACGTTCCTCTTGAGGCGGCGGTGCCCGCTCACGTTCCTCCCGAGGCGGCGGTGCCCGCTCACGTTCCTCCCGAGGCGGCGGTGTTCGCTCACAGGCCTCCCAAAGCGGCAGTGTCCGCTCACAGGCCTCCCGAAGCGGCGGTGTCCACTCACAGGCCTTCCGAGGCGGCGGTGTCCACTCACAGGCCTTCCGAGGCGGCGGTGTCCGCTCACAGGCCTCCCGAAGCGGCGGTGTCCGCTCACGGTGCTCCCGAGGCAGCCCCGCCTTGGCCTCCTGCTCTGCCAGCACCACCCTGGCGCCCTGGTCTACCTCTGCCTCCAGGGCCTCTGCCGCTACACGGGCCTGGCCCACCATCCCTCCCCCTGATCCGCCTCTGGACCACCTCCCTCCCAGACATTTTTTTTTCTCTGTTTTAGTGGTGGAGCATCTGGGATCTGCTCCTTAAAGGGGGGGTTATGTCACGGGTTGGCTGGTGTGCCTGGGTGGGCCACCAGATGTCACTGTTTATTTGTTTGAGCACATGGCTTCTTGTTTGTTGTTGGTGCCATGTGCTCTCCTGTCTATTGTCTGACCCCGCCCTCCTTGTTATCTCATTATTGTTTCAGTTACTTCACCTGGGTCCTTCTCGTTTGTCTCCCTTTATATTCTCCTGGTGTTTGCAGTCCTGTGCTTCGTCGTTATCTATGTTTTATGTCAGACGGTGACGTCGTGTGTGTTGTCTGCCTGCCTGCCTGCTTTTCCCCTTCGGGGTGGTTTTTGTTCTTTTTATTTCTATTTTACAAATAAATACTCACCTGTCTCCTGCATTTGAGTCCTCGCCTCATCTCTCCTCGCATTCCCTGACATTAGCATGGTTCAAATCGTACTTATCTGACCGCCATCAATTCGTAGCAGTGAATTACGAGGTATCATATCAATCACAAGTGCAGTATGGAGTTCCTCAAGGCTCAGTACTAGGGCCGTTACTTTTCACGCTTTATATGTTACCCTTGGGAAATATCATTAGGAAACACGGGGTTAGCTTTCACTGTTATGCTGATGATACTCAGCTCTATATTTCTTCACGGCCTGGTGAAACACACCAAATTGAGAAACTTATGGAATGCATAGTCGATATAAAAAACTGGATGACGAGTAATTTCTTACTGCTAAATTCTGAAAAAACAGAGGTGTTAATTATCGGACCTAAAACCCCCACAAGTAATAACCTAGAACACTGTCTAACACTTGATGGCTGCTCTGTAAATTCTTCGTCATCAGTCAGGAACCTAGGTGTGCTATTTAATAGTAATCTCTCCTTTGACAGCCACGTTTCTAGCATTTGTAAAACTGCATTTTTTCATCTTAAAAATATATCTAAACTGAGACCTATGCTCTCAATGTCAAATGCAGAAACATTAATTCATGCGTTTATGACCTCAAGGTTAGATTATTGTAATGCTTTATTGGGTGGTTGTTCTGCACGCTTAATAAACAAATTACAGATGGTTCAAAATGCAGCAGCTAGAGTTCTTACTAGAACCAGGAAGTATGAGCACATTAGCCCGGTTCTGTCAACACTGCACTGGCTCCCTATTAAACATCGTATAGATTTTAAAATCTTGTTAATTACTTATAAAGCCCTAAATGGTTTAGCTCCTCAGTACTTGAGTGAGCTCTTATCGCATTATAGTCCTTCACGTCCGCTGCGTTCTCAAAACTCTGGCCATTTGATAATACCTAGAATATCAAAATCAACTGCGGGCGGCAGATCTTTTTCCTATTTAGCGCCCAAACTCTGGAACAATCTACCAAACACTGTTCGGGAGGCAGACACACTCTGTCAGTTTAAATCTAGATTAAAGACCCACCTCTTTAACCTGACATACACCTAACACACTACTACACTTCTATTATTCAAATCCGTTAAAGGATTGTTAGGCTGCATTAATTAGATCAACCGGAACCGGGAACACTTCCCATAACACACGATGTACTCGTTACATCGTAAGAAGATTGGCATCTACGCTAATAGTTGTTTCTTTCTTATTCTGTTTCTCAGTCCGTGTCCGGATCAGATGGTGGATCGGCGCCGGGAGATGATGTCTGCGGCCCTAATCGTCAGCAATGAGCCCCAGAGACATATCCCCAGTGAAGACCTCGACTAAAATACAATAAAACTAAAAATAAAACAAATAATTAAAAATATAATAATAAAATACCTAACTACATAATACTATTATTGTTAGAAATTGCAACAATATAAAAATAGAAATATAATACATTTATACATTTAAAAATGTAATTAAAACAATAAGTAAACAATGAATAAACAATAATATCCTGGCCAGAGGAGAACTGGCCCCCCGACTGAGCCTGGTTTCTCCCAAGGTTTTTTTCTCCATTCTGTCTCAGAGGGAGTTTTGGTTCCTTGCCGCTGTCGCCTCTGGCTTGCTCAGTTGGGGACACTTAATTTCTAGCGATTATAGTAAATTTGATTTCACAGTTACTATTTAAACTAAACTTAGCTAGACAATGACATCTCCGAATTCAATAATGAAACGCCCTTAACTGAAAATTGAGTGTTTAATCTTATTATTATACATTACTGACACTCTATCCTCCAACTTGATACTGTTAAGTGCTTTGACACAATCTGTATTGTTAAAAGCACTATATAAATAAAGGTGACTTGACTTGACTTGACTTGACATCAGTGAAGAAGCAAGTGCTCAAATCAAATTCACAAACTTTACAACATTGAATATGAAGGCTATAATAATATTAAAACAGATTATACAAATTTATACTATTGAATAATAGTATAATAATAATTATTATAATAATAATGCTGTTGAATGCTTGAATCTGATTGGCTGATGAACATTCTAAGGTGTGCATTTATTTTCAGGGAAATATATGCCTAAAATAGTTCCAGGCATTACAATTCCATATCACCTCAAATAGTTAACTCTAAATTAATAAAATTAATATACAGTACCTATACAGCACACAGGCCTAACAACAACAACATAACAGACAATTTTCCAAAAGTAAATTTTAATATTTATGGTGAGCATGAAAATTTCAACAACTGGGTGGCAGCAGTATGAGACAGTCTAGATGAAAAATGATATAAACATCAAGGCAGCCGGCAACAGCAAAAGACATAAAACACCCCCCAAAAAATAAATAAAAATGCTTGGGCAGTTAATGTGTTTAACGACTGGCTTAAGGCCAAAAATATGGGACAGACGCTTTAAATACCCAGCTGCGAGCTTTCTATGCCATTGTCTGAAACGCATCTGGCGAAAAACATTCAGTGTCAAGTTTAGAGCTGAACTGAATCGCTATATATCCAAATATAACATCATTGGTCAATCAGAATTTAAATCATGCAACAGCATATTTGTGGCCATCCTCAAAAAGTTTTGCAAGGCTGGGAAAGACGTCAGTTCTCATCATCCTCCCATCTCCACTGCTGAAATACAATCGAGAGTTAAGAAAGCATTCATTCATTATTAAAAAGACAAAAATGGAGTTGAATACGTTTGCTTGTTTTGCAGAAACAGAAAACCACAAAAAGTCCACCAATCCTAACAAAGACTGCTACCGAGGACTCATGTTTGCCAATCCAGGTGACTCCCTTTGCCCAGGGAAAAGTTACATCACTAAATGCCCACCTGATGCCACGTCTTTCTATATTCATCCACTGAAAGCCCCACGGGAGGAGCTTGACAGGAGAAAGTTCCCACAAACCGATGGGTGTGAACTATCTCGGAAACATACTTCCTCGCTTCAGCAGTTTGTGTTATCCAAAAGATACACCAACCATTCCTTGAGAAGCACCACAGTTCAAATTCTGTCCGAAGCAGGGCTGGAGAGCAGGAAAATCATGTCTCTCACAGGGCACATGTGTGAAACAAGCCTGAGAAGCTACTGGGCACCTTCACCCTGGGCAAAAAGAAAGCAATGGAGTCTAATCCTCTCAGGAAACAACAGTTCAAACGCCACAAAAAATCAAGCCAAGGATCAACAGGAAAAAACTATCTCTGTTAACACGCAGAGTGCTTGATCTGCTGTTTTCAATGTCTAATTTTACAATTAATGGAAATGTGCAGTTTAATTTCAATAAATAAAGCATGTAGGTCTAAATAAATTAAGTTGTATGAATCGAAAATTAAACAGAATATACTGATAGGCTTGCTGCATGGCTTTTCATTCTTATCGCAAGTAATACAACAAATAAATGAAATATTGATATGCTTAAGAACATTTGCGTTTCTTTTATTTATGAACGAATACTCCACTTCGCATCATGGCCACATCACCACCTTGTTTGTATTACTTTCTAATAATTCAATGGCCCGTCTTCAATTATTCTTTTACTAAACCACATATAGATGAGAGCGGTGTGATTTGAGCCTGTGGGGATGTTTAGTCACCCTTTGTTTCTAGGCAATCTTAAATCAAATTGGTGATGTAACCGCAAATATATGAAGAGTTATCCATTTTACTTACCCTGTGATGAAGAGAGGCCCATGGAATAATTGGTAACTACAATTAAGTTTAAAAACAAAACCGTTTTTTGCTGTTCAAAGAGATATTTTATATTCAAGGACTCATGCCTCGTGTCTGAATAATTACAGACAGATCTGAAGAAAAAAAATCAAGTGTCTGTGCTTTAGAAAGCTATAAAATGAGCCTATAATGTTCACATGGTGCTAGCTCTAAACTGCTGGATGATTTGTTAAAATGGTAGGAGTGGTGTAAGTTAAGCCAGTGACTCACCCCTTCTTATGATTATAAAGTATTATTTTACTGTAATTCTACATTATATTTCATTAATTTTTTGAATCTTCAGTTTGAATTTATATTGTTCTGAAATTTTTAAATACTAAAAAAAAAAGTTGTGAACTGTATTTTAAATATGGAAGTCATCCATGCTATTATCCTAACCTCTCTGTCCTTATTAGGGATGCAGAGAGCTGGCACATCTTGAGCCACAGGTGGGGAAACTGACTTGGAACTACCTGTGCATTAAATGGTTTTAATGCAAACCTGCCAGCCAATCAGAATCAAGTATTCAGACAGACCATGGTATAAATTCATGTTTCATGTTAAAAAATTAAGACAATATATTATATTTGCCACATTTGTGAATTTCTAACATTGTCTCCTTAGAGTAAAGTCATGAGCTATGCCTTTGACATCAGAGTTTGGATCCACCACCAAACTTAAAAGTGAAGAAGTAGTATAACACGAGTCAAGAAATAAGTGGTGAAATATTTGTTGACAAAGCTATTATTCATTTAGATTTTTACAAAATTTCTCTCTCGCTCTCTCAGCAACATGTCTGACAGGAGCCACAGTCTGTGGCTTGCCAAAATGTGACATCTTTATTTTTCTTATTCTGTTAATTAATTTTATTTCTTAATGGATGCTGTTTTAATGAAATTGTTTACTGACAATAAATCATATTTACCCAATCATCAATTATTCGAATACCTTTCAAAAGCAATCAACAGTTATGAAGCTTGATAGCCTTTTAATCAAAAAGTTCAAAACCTCTCCATGCTTCAGAGCATGTGAGCGGAGCGGAGCGGGGAGCGGAGAGTGCGAAATATAGTCGGAGCGCGGAGCGGGTTTTTATCCAAAGGCCGGAGCGATCGCTCTGTCTCGCTCCTGTTCCGCTCCAATACCGCTCACACCACGAGCCAAGGGCAGGGGTGCCGCTACGGATTCTGGGCCCCCTGGACAGCATATTCACTTGGGCCCTCCTGCGTTCCGGGGGGGGGGGGGGGGGGGAGGAGATATCGAGGGATATCCCCCTCGGTAGAAATCGCGATTGCGTTCCGAGCCCGTCTTTTTTTCCCCTTCTCCCAAATCAGATTATACTGTTTCAGCTATTAAAATTGTTCAGTTTTGTATGTAATGGCAAAGTGATAATATTTCGTTTTGTTTTTTTATAGAGTTAATTTAGAAAAACGTTTGGAGCATTTTTTTGTTAGTTAAATAAGTTTTTTCTTTCTTAAAGTAATGACCAAGCGGCCAGCAGCAGACCGGCAGGCTGATCATAGCCATGTTTGATCAATTTAGCTTCTCAAATCATCACGACTTGCCTAAAATAAAATCTATAGATATACTAAAACAGTTCAAGCATATAACAATGTTTTAACGTTAAACCTAGATAAATGTGCGCTGCATCCTAGTTTGTGCGGAGAGTGGAAGTTAAAGCGCAGGACATGGAGGCACCAGTGCAATCAATTGCATTTTTTTCAATGGAAACAACTTGCAGTAATTTTTGCTCATAAAAGTAAGAGTAATACATCATTCGGAACTGTAAAGGGTCTACTTTACAAAACTTTTTATAAAATATCAGGGCTCTAGAGTAGACTCATTCTTCCAACTTTCTCAGTTGGCCTCAGGAGCACATCAGCAAATTATTATTTTTTTTTTTTTGATACAACATTTGATTAATCAATGCATGCTGATGAACTTTTATCATAGTTTATAGTTATATGGTAACGAAAGTGTTCTTTTTCATCAGTATTATTTGTGATTTAAATTTTGTGACAGGAATTCCTCTTTTTGCTTTCACTTTCACGATCTTGGTGTCATGCTTTACAAGAAAAGATAATTGTCTGTTTTGCTTATATCTATACACCTTTCACTTTTTAAGACTAAAACAAAAGATGGATTCATTGTTATTCTTAATTAAAAAGCACAACAACAATAAAACAGTATTTTACAATGACGAACTTGCATAACATTTATTAACAAAAACGAATAAGACGAGGCATGGCATAGGACACATCACATGCTGTATTATACCGACTAATACATAACAGAATGTTTAGCAAACACTGAGGAATCAAATAATAATAATATTTAAAAAATAAGGAAAGCCTCCATAGTGTAACATGAGGTAAACAGCAAAGATAACAAGCTTTTCAAAACGAAAACAAAAAGTCAAACTAAACTGTCTGTCGCTGACAGGACTTGCATGTTTTCTCTACAAGAATACCAACATGTTCACCTTCTCTGGTTTAAGAAGCGGTCTTTTACTTTAGTTTGAAAACCAAATCCTCTGTTGTGCTCCGTCCGCGGCGCGCACCTTCAGCTCATGCTGACGCGGCGAGTGAAAGCACAATGGGCGCGTGCTGCTCCCGCTCTGCATACGCGCCGCTTCTGCGCTGCCTCTGCTCTGCTTACGCGTGCGGTGTGAAACCAGGCTCTACTGAAGCGCTTGCACCTGATCAGTGAAATCTTTCTCCTGCTATAATGTGCTGTGGCTGGCAGCGCGCGCGCTTTGGAGCAGCACAGACCATGCACTAGCACAAGTGCGACCACGTCAAATTTTTACTCGCACACTCTCAAAAAATGGTCGCAGTCTAGAGCCCTGAATATATAAAATACTTTTATAAAATAAAGAAAACAATGATGTGCCGTCTTGTCTTGAACAGGAGCACTTCACAAAAATGAACCGAAAGTCAGCAAATACATGACTCACAGACATGATAAATATATCTATAGAAAGCTTTAAATTACTACTTAACGAAATAAATCAAATCGAAAACAAAAACTCTTTCATTATAATCCATGAAGATGCACTTCTCTCTAAAGTCACGTCTGATTCTTCATCTTTGCGACACTGACACAGAAAACAGTAGTTTATTAGTAAATAATTCAAATATCTCCTTACTATTCCCCCCCACACACTCATGGTAATTACTTTTGCTGGGGCTTTATGGCAAGCTTTATTGCATGTATTTGAAGCAGAACTCTTCAGCTGCGCTGACGGCACTCGCTGCTGCGGGACACTAAACACTGTCGAGCCGCTCTTGACAGCCGCGACACGGTCTCATGTTGTTTCCACCAGCGTGGCAATTTTTTTCATCACTAATTGATGGATGTCTAAAATATAAAAATAAGGAGAAGCCTAAAACAGGCCCGAGGCCCGACCCGCGTCTGAATTATGACGTGAAAATTGGCCCGATCGAAGCCGGTCGGGGCCGGGCTGAAATGCAGGGCTCTAGCGTTCCCCTCGGTAGAAATCACGTTTCTCCCTCGGGGGCCCCCTCCCATCGTCGGGCCCTTAGAATCGTCCTAACCCCCCCCCCCCCCCCCCCCCCCCCCCCCTCACGGCGCCCCTGGGGCATGCACAAATCCACCCAGAATTCACCTGTGCCTTCAACAATTAACAAAAACTGTCAGCCTACACTTCAAAAATCGTTCGTTGTGAAGGAGAGATGGAGTTCGTGAAATATTTCCAAAAGCAAACCGACAGGTCATACAGGTGCACAATTCCTGTAAAAAAAAAAAATAGATGATAACGATGTTGAACATGATCAGGAATGTGGTGATACGATTTCAGTAAGTAAGGATTCGTATTTTAATCTAAAAAGACACATCATGCGGAAACATGACAGTGTGCTGCGCGAACATGGGGAGGCCAGAGCAAAACGTGAGCATTTTGAATATGGTTGAAATAGGAAATATTGGCTAATAATCAATTAAATAAGTTTTGTCATACGAATATTTTAATGTAGCCTACTTAACCCTGTCCGTGATTTTTTATTTCATAGAGAAAGAGATATAAATATATGTTCTATTTTGACTGATGTTGCTGTGAGTTCTTTATAGGATATAGGCACGGAGCGGGTTTGCTGCGTGTTGATTTTCCTTTCCGCGCCTATGTTAACAGATTAGAGCAGCCACACTGCCTGCGGAATATGCGCGTATCAGGTGCGCGGTCCAAACACACCGCAACCACGGCCCCGCGACAGAATAGAAGTGAAGCGGATTTTTTCCCGCAACAAACCCGCTCCACGTCCGCCACCCAGACAGTGTGTCCCAGGCGTAAGGCTTCGGTTGAAAACGGCAGGTGTTAGGCATGCAGAGGAATTTTAAATTTGAGTGAGCATGGAGCGATTTCACCGGAGCGGGATGAAATTGTAGGTGAGCGGGGAGCGGAATTGAGCGGAGCGGTCTGGGGCGACTTTGAGCGGTGGAGCGGGGGGAGCGAACACCCACGTGAGCGGGGAGCGGAAATTCTCACCGCTCAGCTCCGCTCACATGCTCTGGCATGCTTGTTGTATATCTAGCTGAGACCCTTTCAACAATTTTTGACTAAAAACTATCTGTCATGTATGATGCTTAAGAGATCACACATTCAAGTAAAGTCATGTTTTTATTTTCAATTTAGTTACATATAAATAAATAAATATAATTTTTGGCTCATATCTTGACTTTTTTTCTAAGCTATTTCAGCCAAAAACGTTAATGCCCTTCTCAGCTGTCAAAATGTGCACCCCTATTTGTGTTATGTTTTATAAAATGTATTGTATTGTACTTTAATTTAAGAGTAGGCACTGAGGTCCACCCTAATTCACAAAAGTTCACTAAATTAAAAATGTCTGGCTTCGCTACTGGCTTACATGTTGCACCGACTGGTCAGCGGAGACCAGGACACCTAGATGAGCCCCAGAGACAGACCCCCAGTGAGGACCCCGTCACCTAGACAGCCATCAGGACAAGATCTCGGGAACCAGATGAGCCCTCCAATCTGACTTTGCAGCAGTTGGAATTGAACTGCTGGGTCGTCTGGCCAGAGGAGAAATGGCCCCCCGACTGAGCCTGGTTTCTCCCAAGGTTTTTTTCTCCGTTCTGTCACCGATGGAGTTTTGGTTCCTTGCCGCTGTCGCCTCTGGCTTGCTTAGTTGGGGACACTTCATTTCCAGCAATATCGTCGACTTGATTGAACAGAAACTTTTTGAACTGAACTGAGCTGGACGATGCCATCACTGAATTCAATAATGAAATGCCTTTAACTGAAAATTGAGTGTTTAATCTTGTCATTTTACATTATTGACACTATTTTCCCATTTTGATATTGTGCAGTTGCTTTGTCACAATTTGTATTGTTAAAAGCGCTATATAAATAAAGGTGACTTGTCTTGACTTGACCGACTATCTGCCTGTTTTGTTTGCCATTTCTTCACTGCTACAAATAACTAAAATAAAATAATTGAAATCAGAAACCAGTTTTTACATCAGTTAACAATGTGTATTTAAATATGAATTTCTCTCAGAAATAAACCCTGGTTTACTCTGACATATTTTATTGTTTGCCTGTATGTGCGTGTAATTTCATCACTTTTTGTGATTTTACACAGCAGCACGTGAGCGGGACTTTTATTCTGGGCTGGTGGTGTGACGTCATCAGGCTGCGCCGCGCTGCTGCGTCTGTTGCGACTCGGCTGAAGAAAGGTGTGTGTTTTTAACCATTTAAAGTTTTTAAATATATGCAATCTGTTTTATAGTTTCTTTAACAGGCGATGCAAAATTAAGCAATCTTGATTTAATATAATATTGCAATACTTTATCTAACATTAACGATCGTTATTTTGTGTAAGTAACGCGCATGTCACGAGTAACAGAAAAGGCGCGTCTCATTTCGCTCCAAACATTGTGAATCAGTTTATCGTAAACATGAATTCAGAGCTGGTAAGTAGTGATAGGACATGGGCTTTTCGAATCACGCTGAAGACACCTGGTCAAAACAGTGTAAATGCAGCATGCTTTTACAAACAAATGGCAAACGTTTTAATGAAAGTGCAGTCTCTTAAAGTGTAATCTCTTCTTATCTTCAAATAATTCAATTCAAATATAAACCATAACTAAACATGAGTCTGTAATGTGGTCTTTTTTTATTAGAAGTGCTGGTTTTGAGTGTATTTTTATTTTTTTTGTCTAACTTAATCAGGCCTTAATACTAAACTAGGGAGCTGACCGAAGCATTAGTTTGGATTTATGTTTGTTTCTGTTATTTATGCTTATCTTAAACTTGATTATGTTTCCAAACACAGAAAAACTCTGATTGAAGCAACTGAGATCCATGTGACACACTATTAAAAAGATGGCGTTTATTAAAGTGGAGAGTGAAGACATGATGATTGAAGAAGCATTCGGAGTCAAACATGAAGATACTGAGGAACAAACAGGTTGGTTTTCATTCTCAAAGCTGAACTCAGTCGTTATTAAAATGTTGTGTTGTATAGAAATGAATAATATTTTTGAAAAATGGCATATGAGCGTCCTAATTAAAGCTGATTTATTTGATATGGGGTATATGATATAAGGCTGCATCCTCTGAAGGTCGCATTTGTATGCCCTGCTAATTCATGCCTGCGCTAACCAACAATGCATTGTTTCTTCATGTAGCGTATGCATCTCGCAATGTGTAGTTAGCATCAAGCTACATTGAAAATGTATGTAATTATTAAGGTTTATGCTCAAAACCCACTTTAAATCATCGAGTGCTTTTAATAACTTCCGATTGTGATCTAAAATGGATTTTGATTCTATAATAGGCAGACATGCACTCCTTGTATGTTTTTATAATGGACTGATCGATACCTGCTTGTCGTGTGTCATAAACATCCTTTATTGTTAAAAAAAATACCATGAGCTGCTTAAAAATATACAGAAAACCTATCTTCATAATTATAGGTCTATTTGCTTTCATATTTCATTTGTAGAAAAAATATTTCTCTTTATATATATAATATATATATATATATATATATATATATTTATTAGGGGTGCTCCGATCAGGATTTTTGAGGCTGATTGCCGATCACAGAAAGCAGTATCTGCCGATCCGATCACCGATACCGATCTTTTTAAAGCCTTCTTTTTATTATGTAGAATTATTTATAGTGATACTCCAGTCAGGATTTTTAGACATTTATTCAGGGCCTGAATTTCATTTCTGAGAATGAATTTCCCCTTAGGTGACTCTTGTGAGAGGGGATTTTTTAATTTGAGGGGTGGAGGGGGAATTTTTTAGACATTTTTCAAAAATATTTATCTCACGTAAATGTTTGATCATGCAGTGCATTTTTATTTTTTACAATCGTGCTATAGCTTACATTAGTGTTGTCAAAAGTACCAACCTCGATACCATTCGGTACTGAAATTTTAAAAACGTCCATTTCCCACTAAGATTTGAGCGCTGTTGAGCGATTATTAAACCGCGCTGAATGGTCATTGTTCACGCGCTCAACAGATAGGTCTGTGATTGGCTTCATTGATCATCGCTTCACGCTCTTCACCGAGCGCTTCATTGATAATTGAAGCCAATCACAGATGTATCTGTTGAGCGCGTGAACAATGACCATTCAGCGCGGTTTAATAATCCGCTCAACAGCGCTCAAATCTTAGTGGGAAATGGACGTTTTTAAAATTTCAGTACCGAATGGTATCGAGGTCGGTACTTTTGACAACACTAGCTTACACACAGCACAAGCTTGATTTTGTGAGCTGTATATGAGGTGGCCTTTTATGCCAGGTTCACACATAGGCCTATTTCGTTTACTGTGTGTATGCAGTCCATGTGTGGTACGTAAGTGGTGCAGAAGCAGCACTGACTGTGCTTTCACACAGGAGTCTGCAACTGATCTGTGGCTGTTTACCACAAACACATCATTTATCCATTATTTTGATTTCAAATCCAAACATTGTCACTGAAAATGCTTTTTCAGCATTGTGATTGTGAGCATGTTTATAAAAATTACTTAAATGTCCTAACTGAACTATGGCCTAATCCTGGCTTAGTCTAAGCCCTGTCCGTGAAACCGGGCCTTAAACTACTTTTCTTACGTTATCACAAACTTACCATTGACAGAAACAGTCAGCTCTGCTGCCTTTCCTTTTGCATTTAAATCTTTATTACAAGCAATCCTGCCGTTCATAAAGAACTTTGTATTTCTACCTCCACGAGTACCATTTATTATTGCCTTGTTTATCTAAAAGTGCTCTTTCCCTTTAAACCTAGCCAAAAAAGCCCTATGTGTTGACTGTGAAACACAGTAGACTTTAATTATATGCATTTATGGTGTTATTACTACATTTTCGTGTCAATCCATGTTCATATTTACCGCAAACAATGCGCTATCACTTTAATTCAGCACGTGCGGTGGAAACGATCTCTGCACTGCTGCTCCTGGAACGCACCGCCGGACCTGCAGCAGTGTGAACGCTCTATTACATTATGATGAGCGCAAACGGATGTGAACCTGGCGTTGTGTGTGTGTGCGCGCGCTGCGAGTGTGCAGGAGCGCACGGTCTCCAGCTAGGAGAGCGCGCGAGCGCTGAATGGTTTAAACACTGGCAAGAATTAAAAAGAAAGGCAATTTATAAACTATAGTGACGACGCGACCCTGCCTCGATTGTGCAAGTGACAGTTCCTGTCAACTGTTCAGGGTTCAGCTCGCTTATAGTGCAGGCGCGATTTGATTTGAAGCGGTTTGCGCATTTTGAGAGAGAAAGAGAGCGCGCGCGGTGATTCACTCACGCTGTTTGTGAAATTATGTCTCACAAGGTTTTCAAATGACTTTATAAGTTATTTAATGAAGATATATGAATTGTACCTCACCTACAGCATTATAATTATTTCACCCGCGCTGGACAGAGACTGAGACGGTGCGCTGCATGTCGTGCCAAATCTCTCACAGCAGGCGCGTCATCAGCTAGAGATCGTTTTTTTGAGATCGGCCTTTTTAGAGACCGCCGATCAAACACCCCCAAGCGATTATCGGCCGATAATGATCGGTAGCCGATCAATCGGAGCACCCCTAATATATATATATATATATATATATATGTGTGTGTTTCCCACACATGCCAAGATAAATGAAACATTAAAAGCATTGGTTATAGCATTGTTTAGATCTCCAACGCTGATCATTGTAGGTGATCACAGTCATGTCTGTTGAGCAGATGAGTGCAGTGATCTCACTATTGCAGTTTGATATGGGAACTCTCAAGAATGCATTTGTTAAAACCAACATAGTGTGGACACGGTGTCAATTTAGAGATTAAACTCATTAAAGATGAGCAAAATCTGCTCCGAACCGGTCCGAGTTTCTCTTGTGACATCCTGATGTGCCGTTCAGATAGATAGGACAAACTGTGCTAAAGCTTGTTCACAAATGGCAACATAATTCTCAAGTTATCCAAGAGAAGAGAGTTGTGGTCTGTTGTCAAAAGAGGTTATGGCACTAGAAGAGAGATTAACATTAATAAGCACACTGTTACTGCACTACAATTTGGTCGAAATCTGGGCTGAAGTTGCTCATAAATACAGTTTCTCTGCAAAACTGAACATAGTAGGAAGGGCATTACTTTTCTAATATATTAGACCTGAATGTTGATTTGGGATTGGTCATTGATACGGGGATTACACAATGTCCTTAAATTTCTAAAAGCTAAAAAAAAGAAACTCGTGATTTAGGTATGCACGATTAATCATATTTTATTGGGATCATGATTTCTGCTTCTCTCAAGTTAATCACACGTTAAAGGTCCGTTCACACCAAGAACGATAACTAGGACTATTTTAGCGTCCACTCCAGCGGATGATATTGTCTGTTTATTCTAAGCACACGCTTGTCTGCCGCTTTAAATTACCAAGCTTGTGATATCAGGATTGATTCTGATTGGATGTCAATGTTTTCATCAGCTGTTTTCATTAACGTTCATCAGCTGTTAAAAAAGTGATTCCACCGATATCGTTTCTCTGTGCCTTTATCGTTATAGCTGTGGTGTGGACTCTGCTATTCTTTAGTATTGAGAACAATTTTTCAAACTGTATCTTTTTGTTATCTTTATATTTATTGTCCTTGGTGTGAACAGGCCTTAATAGTCAGCAATATTGGCTTTGCTGGTTATTTATCTTTTTTTTTTTTTTTTTTTTTTTTTTTTGACATTTCCATTATCATGCATTGGTAACAAGTCTACATGAATTTTAATGCTTGGAGTTTCCAGATGTTAACAAGTTAAATTCTCCAATCAGAGATTTTCTCTTAAATTGATATGTTTTCTGCCCAGTGTAAATGCTTGTTGAACCAATATTGATTTTTAATTGTGAAGGTCATTTTTATTTATTTATTTATTTTGCTGTCTTCAGTTGATGACTGAACAAAATTTCACTAAACATTATTTGCACCGCGCCTCTTATCCTATAATCAAAAAGCCTTTTGTTACTTTCTTTTATTTTCTCATGATCGTCTATTGCCAACCAGACCATCTCATTTGCTATAGTTTCAAATATTGAGGGGTTGTGGAAGGCTCCCTTTTTGATTGTGTAAAGGCGGTCCCTCATATATTTGTTTGTTTAACACCTTGGAATCAAATTATTAGATAAACTAACTTGCTGTGAAATTACACTATGTAAAAGGAAAAGTATAAATAAAGAGACAAAATGAATGAAATAATAAACATTGCACTGTGTTGTTTGATTTATAGTGTGAGAATGTACAGGTAAGCATATGGTTTCAGTCTGTACTTGAATATGACAATTGTTGGGGCTACGTTTGTCATCTGGAAGTTGGTTCCAGGTGCAGGTTTTGTAACAGCTAAACATTCTAGCAGTCATATCTTTCCCTGCTGCCATTTTGAAGCACATTCCTCTTCAAGTGGACAAGGGAGGTTTACATTGAAAGACCCTCATCCCCTTGATTTTCTGTAACTCAAACTGATGTGGTTTCTCTTACAGAAGCTCCAAAGTCTTGTCCAGCCAAACTTCGTATCATTCTTCAAGACCATGACATTCGCAAACTGGACTTGCCTCAGGGAATCCCTGGGACTGTGAGTGAACTTGAGTCTGTTGTGAGGAAGACATTTGGCCTTAATGGGAACTTTACTTTGCATTATAAGGATGCTGATTTCGGGGAGGAATATTTTTCTCTTACCTCAACAAGTGACATCAAGGACAAGGACACAATTAAGGTGATTCACATTGTTGAACCGCCCACACTTACGCTGACTTTTACTGATGTGGAGAGTTCCATTAAAAGTGCATCAAAGAGCTGCATCCAAACCTCGGTCCATTCTTCAGTGACCGACATCTTTCCTTCTATCAGCGGTTCCTTTTCTGGATTGCAGGATACACTGTTTCTTCCATCACCTGAACACAACACTCAGCGTTCACAGCGTTGGCCTACTGAGTTCTCCGTACCTCGCTTTGCCTATGATACAGAACTTGTGCTTGCTGCAGGAACTGAAGCTTTCAAGAAGAATGGAATTCAACTCAACTTTTCACCAATCCTCCCAGACATCCTAGAGAAACTGGCTGAAAGCATTTTTCAGTATGTGGCCTACCCAACAAGCGCGCAGTTGTCTGATGTTGCTGAGGCGCTGGTTCAGAAATATCCCTGCCTTAAAGAACCAGGCTCATATAATGGATGCTACGGATGGCGACAGAGACTAAAATATAAAATGGGCAACTATAGAGCAAAACTGAGAGGGCTTGGATGCCCTGAGCTCGATGTTAACTCTATCAAAAAGAAGCGAGCACATGAAAAAGCACCTGCAAAAAATATAAAAAAGCCAAGAAAAGCAGAGGTGAACTTTTTACCCCCTCTCCCACAAGGAGAAACTGAAGAAAGTTTGGAAAATGAAAGAGTGGAGCTCCTTAACGAAGTAAAGAGGGGTATGATGAACTATCAGATTATCAGTGAAAAAATGGCAAAGACATTCTCTATTCGCAGGCAGGAAATTGTCATTCAATCAACACCAATCAATAACTTAAAATACAGATGGCCTGCACTTTTTGATGCAGCTCAGGTAAATATATTTTCATAAAATATTTTCCAGTTTGTGCTAGATTACATTCAGTTTTCTACATTAACAAATTGTGCCTTTTTATTTGTGCCTTTTATTTTTACAGATAAACGAAGAATTCACAAGGATCACCACTGTTGACCTGGAGGAAACATTCATTGCAAAACTGGACCAGTACTCTCCTAAAATAATGTCCATGGTGTTCTCAAGGGGACGGTCTTCAAAAAGGAGTATTCAGCGTATTAAGAACATGCTGCTAGAGGTATGAATAAATGTAATGGTTACAAATAGAAACTTAAGTGTTGTTCATGTAGATGATATTGGATTGGTTGGGGGGGGGGGGGGGGGGGGGGGGTGCTGTGTGCTGGGTCAAGTCAAGTGAATTTTATTTGTAGAATGCTTTTAACAATGCACATTGTGTCAAGGCAGCTTTTCAGAAGTTCATAATACAAACACAAACAAACAAACATTGGGTCTCATTCACTAATAATTGCGTGGACTGTTCCGTATTCGTACGCACAGGAGAACTTCTCACAAGAAATCTCCGCCTAATTCACAACACGTGCGTATGCACATGAATTTGTTCTTACCTCGTTCTTATGTTAGTGAATTTGGAGTAATTCTAAATGAGCGGCCGCGTGCATGAGGTTAGTCATTTGCATAAAACACGCCCAAATTATCTCCATATAAGGGCTTTCCGCATTTATTCAGAGCAAACGCGCTCTCGCCAGATCTTTGAGCATTCAAGTGTACCATTCTCACCAGTTCAAACACAAAACAACTTTCATACAGACCCAGACTACAGACCTCTCGGGAGCAGCACTACATACGCCTTATTCAGAGAAACCTCGCAGCTGAACAAAACGCAACTTTTCTTACACTTTCACTATATGATGAAATGTATGATGACAAGATTAAATTGTATTATTAAATAAGTTTATATAATTTTATATATGGATTACATAACACAATTATTTAGTAAACATGCTTTAATATAGGCTAATTATAGTCATATTTAGATGAAATATAACATGATTATCTTAACATGATTATAAGGCCGTACAGAGTAAGTGCTTTCTGCGTACGTGTGGTTTCAGTTGTTCCTATAATTTTTCGTAAATGTAGAATACATTTTTGGTGAATCGTGTTTTTTTTTTAAATCATTCGTACGCACATTTCACGCACAGATTAGTGCGTACGCAGGCTTAGTGAATGAGACCCAATGTCTTTCAGAGCCTGTTTGCAGCTAGAAACACTATCCTTCAAAGCACATTGAAATACCTTTAATTTTGTACTCTTCCACCTGCACATCGACAGAGTTAAGAATGCATCATTATCAACATTATCTACTAGATCCTACAGAAAAACTGTGAATTCTTTAAGGAAGTCTGTCAGTTGTTCTTTTTGTGTCACTATACTGTGAATATTTGATGGGTGGCCAGAAATACAATTTCAAATAATACTATTATTATTATTTCAATGATCAATTAATTGTGATTTTAATTAAACTGGGTAGAAATAAATAATTGGTACAGTTTAGTCATGAATCTCATATTAAGTCTTTTTTTTTTTTTTTACAGGATTATTCTTTGGAAAGAAGGAGAGAGGCTGCTATCCGTTCCTTAGTGGTGTATCTCAGAGAAAATGAGGAAGATCTGTTTAAAGAACATTCGGTAAGTCAGACATACTGTACTTTCTGTTAATCTGATTTTTAAAAATGATAACTTAAACTGACATTGATTTTGACCTGCTTAGGATGATGAGAATATTGCCAATGAAGTGATGAAGATTATTATAACTAGAGGTTCCACGATATCAGAACCAGCCAGTGCAAGAATTGTGATTGAGGGAACAGAAGTCCAGAAAGACCTGGACGTACCCAGGGCCTGTGCATTGCTAATGGGGCTAATATATGCACTCAACCTCAGCTACCCAAAAGAACTGAAAAACACTTTTGAGGCATTTCAAAAGATTTTCCTTGAGCTGGATGATATGAAAGCTTGCCCGAAGGTAATGTCTCTAAAAAACAAACTGCTGTACTAAAACTGTGATGAATTAGGTTGCTGTCATCAAATTCAAATGTGATGTGAAAAAGTTAAGTTGTGCATACAATTACAGCAGCTGTGCTCTTGATAGTTGGCAGTTTATTAGCAACACCTAGATAAAAATGTATGTTTAAAGCAACAGCCCAAGCAAGAATGGCATTAGTATTAGCTAGGCGGACACAAGTGAACTGGCAATGAGTGTTGTTGAAATTTCTCATGTTTTATTTTTTCTTTTTGAAAGAAAAAACACATTTACTTACAAAATAGCTTGGAAAACATTTATTTTTTATTTTATTTTTTTCATGGTGTGTGCCATCTGATGTGTTTTTGGCAACACTAAATCTATGGATACTCTTTTTCACATAAATCGTGAAACACTGTATTTTCCCTCCAAAATCCACATTCATAAATTTAACTTGTCTTATTTTAAGAGAAATGTCCTGCTAAGAGCCTGCAAATTTTGTTTGTTTTGTTTGTTTTTGGTGCACAGATGATGTTCATGATTACCAAATTATTTGGACCAAACAAAAGTTGCCACTACTTTTTTATTAAACAGATGTTAATACTGGAATTGCAATGTTTTATTTGTTCCTACTGAAGTGAAATAAATGACCAGTACTCCAAAAGGATGGAAGTCAAATTTAAAATTTGCGGAAGTAATTTGACCATGTAATATCACCAAAACTTTGAAATTAAAATTAATTAAGCTCTTTGGTAAATCCAGATCAAGTTGGCTGTACTAATGCAAACTGATGTCTTGTAGTGTGTACTCAATGGCTTAGTTGGAATCAGAGGTGCAGTCAAAATCAGATGCATCAATACTAGACCCCCTAAGACCACACACATCCTGAAAAGTGAGGTCAAAATATTTTTATTGCCCCCTGGTGGCTAGCTGCATCATAAACTCCACCTTCACCATGTAAATTAAAGGGACATGAACCAAAAAAAAAAACATTACACTGAAAATATTATTTTTATTTTTTTCAAATACAAATAGACAATGTCTTTGTCATTTTAGTTTTTATCACACTGATGTATGTTTAAATGTTCATTTTTCTAACAAGTTTGTTTTAGTACTTTAATGCTATAAAATCGGGGTGTTTTGTCATGATTGACAGCTTCAGTCAAAGAGGCACTGGCAGACTTATTTCAGGAGCTTCGGGAAGAGATTCAAGATTTAACTTTTAATTTTCCATACGTGTTATTTCACACTGACAAAATTAGTTGTTTTGCAGTAAACTGTACTAACAGACCTAAGGGATCTGAGGGATTATTTTAGTTTGTTTGGTAAGTTAAATGTTCTTTATAAGCTAATTAGTAAATCTCATTGGCAAGCTAAAACAACTAGATTAATTTTAGCTATGTGGAAAAAAGGCAAATGATCGTTACTGGCAGTTACAAAATTGTTAGAAAATAATATGTAAAAAATCAATTCTGTGGGACCTTGATACCGTGGCTCCGCTTCATGATCACTACTGCAAGACTCAGGCTCCAAATGACGTCAACGCAAGATGGCAGTGGCTATCTTTGGTATATTTTGGCTTCACTTTTCTGAAGTGGAAGGAAGTGAGGACGTGTCTTTCAAATCTAGACCCTTCAAAGCCCAATTTTTCACCCTCTTCAGACATTGGGGTTGGGGTGGTCTTTAAAATGGTGGATTTATAATCAATATTTAGGCATTCTCTGACGAATTTTCATAGTAGACCTACCTCATGTCAATAGATCACCTAGAAAGACCATTACAGTTATCTAGTGCTTATATAGCCTGCACAGTATGTGTATTTTGTTTGTGTCCTTGTTTGCTTTTATTGTCCTCTTGAGGGGAACCTAGTTTTGCAGCATGGTGACAGACAATCACAACAATTATAACTAAAACTAAAAATACCTATGAAGAGTTCAATAAATTGTTGTTCTACCTCTTGGGACTCTGAAACTATGCTCAAAAGGCAAAAATTTTGAATTATGTAATGGGTGATCAAATTTTCTAAGAATTAAATGTGCCTTACTAAGAACCTATCTATGATAAATGTCAATAGGCTAAATTTGACTTTTCTTGCCACTTTGATATAGTTATTAAACATATTTCTACTTGATAATGTAAGAGTGCCAAGCTACTATACAAAATGTAAATAATGATTCAATAAAACACTCATAAAATAGTCCTTTTGAAATATAAATTAAATGTTTTCATCCTCATTAAAAATTTATTACAAACAACTGATATTTTGCTTCAAAGTTTAGTTTGTTGCAAATCACTGCTCCAAGATATTTATACTTCAGTCAGTACAATGTCCTCACCATTTGTCAACACTTGACCTAATGTCAACCTCTTAAAGTCCATTAACGTGTCCTTAGTTTCCACATTTACTGAAGATGTAATTTTATTACACATCACAAAGCCATTTACTACAAGATCATGTTCCTGTAGAAGACTTACTATCTCTGAGTCATCTGCATTGTTCATCTTGCATTGTTCTATCTGTCTACCCCCCCCCCCCCCCCCCCCCCCCCAAAAAAAAAAGATAAACCAAGATTGAGAAAACCTGCCAGTTTTGGGGAAACACCACATTGTTTCATTGTAAAATGAGGCACTGTAAAATCAAGCTTCCATGTTCACCATATTTGTTGAAATCTGTGTACGTGTTGTTCTTTGTTTAGATGTAAATAAAACCACCACTTCGAAAGGAAGTGAAAACCTGTTAACTGTTAGGGAATGTTGGAAAGATTTTTCAAGTGTTTTTGGAATAACCTAACCTATAACAATTTTTGAGCAATACACTGTTTCTTCCATGTGTGCTGCTACAAACCATCCATGGTCTGCCTCATGAAATCAAGAGTAGACGAGAGTAACTAACAACTACTAATGAACACTATGAATAGATAAAGTGCATTAAATTGATGAATTCAAGTGACTCAGAAACTGTTGTTCCTGTGAGCCGAATAAGGTAAACCTTAGTCTGAATTCAACAAATAAAGAGAATGATTTTTAATAAACTGACTACACAATCAGCTATACAAAATCTAATGCAAAAAATAAGAATCATATACTGACAATACACACTAAGGTGTTTGGTAAAGTGACATTAGGCACTTTTGCACCACATAGTTCTAGGAACTACTCATCACGACGGTTCCTGAGAACTAAATTTCCCCCCAGGGCCATTTGGTTACATTCGCACCGCCAACAGGAACTCTGAAGTAACTTAAGCTGGCCGACTGCAGTCATTTTAGTGCAGAATTCAACAACGTAAACAACAGAAGGATGGAGGATGTCATGATCGGAGCTGTATTTGTGATATGTATACTGGTTTTCTTGATAACGGAGATAGAATGTAGACGCATAAGTTATGCAGTCTAGAAAGAGTAAATCAGAGGGTGAAGAGACTAAATCTCCTACGGCAACTTGCATTGCTACATATGATCGAGTCAGAGAAAAGAGCACATCACTGTAGACAAAGACGATAGGTAAATGCCGTTAACATTAACCTTCATTATGTTTATGTCTTGTAACGCTTTAAAATACTATTTCATGTTTAATGAATAACTACACAGGAAGAAATGAGTAATGCAAGCATTAATGTTCTAATGATTACTAGGATGTTATCATTATATTTTTGTTGATTAACATTTGTATAACCACACAAATACCATAGTTAAACTATGGTTTTTGTAGCAAAACCATGGTTAATTTGTGGTTACCATGGTTTAACTACAATAACCTTTTTTTTTGGTTTCGCTTTAAGGAAAACCATTGTTAATTTTTGTAAAGGAATTCTACATTATTTATCACATTAATTATGCACCTGTATATAGTACAGTATATAGTATAGTCCTCGGTAGTTAATAAAAATGTACAATATTAGTTACTATATGTTAATACATTGATATTATATACTAAATTATATGTATTTAAGGACCATTATCCAAGTGTTCCTGGAAATTCTAAAGATGATGATGTTGCTTACAACAAAAATGTACTGAATGTGTTTCAGACCTAGCTACGGACCATCACACCGTGCTCCTCACCATCAGTTTGGGTCTGGAACAGAACTGATGACTGGTGGAAAACTGTCGTTACTGGTTTTACAGATGAGCAGTGGATTCAAAACTTCCGAATGTCCCTGGAGACTTTTCAGTACATCTGTTGATGTCTGTGTCCATTTTCTCCAACGCTGGCTTCAAACTATCGTCTGTCTGTGCTTCACCAAAAAGAGTTGCTGTTGTAGTATGGAAACTCGCAACTAACGCGAAGTACAGAAGTGTCGCACATCTGTTTGGAGTTGGCATTTCAACTGCCTGTGACTGCATGAAAGACTTCTGCTCCTCTGTTGAATCCATCCTGTTGCCTGAAGTCATTTAGATGCCAAATGCAGAGAAGATGAAAGAACTGTCCCTTTACTTTGAGCAAAGATGGGGGTTACACCAATGTGTGGGGCTATTGATGGCTCCCACATCCCTATTGTGGCTCCCCAGGAATACCACACAGAGTATTTCAATCGTAAGGGGTAGTATTCCATTGTCTTTCAGGCAGTTGTTGATGGAAAAGTTGTTTATTTTGGAATATTTTTGCTGGGCTACCTGGCAGTTTGCACGATGCCAGGGTTCTGCGTCTGTCTGCGTTATGGGAGCTGGCTGAAAGAGTAAATTTGCTCTCACAGCAATTCAGGAATGTCAGTGGACAAGAAGTTGGCCATTCAATCATTGAGTTGATGAAGGAGGAGGGGGAGGAGGACAGAGAAGAGAAGAGAACGTTTTGAAGAGTGCGCGAGAGTCGGAACAGTTGTTAATTTTGTTGTGGTAGTATGTCATTTTAGCAGTGGTGACATTTGCAGAGAAGGAAGAGAGGTGTGACTGATACACACTAAGGTCGGTAGAGTTTTTGGATTTGTGCCATTTCCTCTCTGCAGCCCTTAGTTTAGCACGATGTTCACGGAGAACATCGGACAACCAGGGGGCAGAGGGGGTAGCGCGTGCTGGTCTGGATGAAAGGGGGCAAAAGTTGTCTAAGCAAGATGTTAGAGTGAAGCAAAGAGTGTCAGTAGCACTGTTTGTGTCGAGTGCTGAAAACTGAGAGGGTGAAGGTAGTGCGGATGAAACCATTGAGGATAGGCGAGAGGGAGAGAGTGAGCATAGGTTACGTCGAAAGGTGACCTGCGAAGGAGCGTGTGCTATGTCAGGAGTTAGTGTGAGGTTAGAAGTGATGAGGAAGTGGTCTGAGGTGTGCAGTGGAGTTACTAATGTGTTGTCAGTGGAGCAGTAGCGTGTGTAGATGAGGTCCAGTCGGTTACCTGATTTGTGAGTAGCCGTAGTAGACACTCGTTTGAGGTCAAATGAAGTGAGAAGAGTGTTGAAGTCAGTAGCCTGGGGTTTTTCTAGGTGGATGTTGAAGTCACCGAGCAGTACCAGAGGAGTACCATCTTCAGGAAAGTTTGACAGTAACACATCCAACTCCTCCAAGAAGTCACCCAGTTGACCTGGGGGACGATACACAACTACAACGTGGATTTTAGCAGGGTGGGTAATAGTAATTGCATGAGATTCAAATGAACTGTTGCCTGTAGGAGATGGTAGAAGATCAAATTTCCATTCATTTGAAATAAGGAGACCAGTGCCTCCACCCCTCCCAATCGTGCGAGGGGTGTGGGGAAAAAGTGAAATTAGTGGAGAGAGCTGCAGGAATGGCAGTGTCCTCAGGTTTGATCCAAGTCTCAGTTAGGGCCATGAGGTTGAGACCGGAATGGGTAGCAATAGAAGGAATAAAATCTGCTTTGTTTACAGCAGACTGGCAGTTCCAAAGACCAATTGGAACAGAGAGTAAAGTAGTAGAGGACAGAGGGACCGTTCGTAGATTATTAGGATTGGCCTGCCTCCAACGTACAGTGCGTGCTCTCCGAGTGTTAGTAGTAATTAGTAGCAATACTCAAGTGCCTTGTCGGTGTCCTTGCTCGGTGGAGTCGTGCAAGGTAGAGTCGATCGTCTTTACACTCGTCGGTCTTCACACGAGGGCAGCCGCGACCGCTGCCGCGGTGTACAAACCAGTTTTATACTTGCCTAATTACTAGTCCCTGAAGTCAGCTGACCACGCCTTCCTACTTAGCAAACCGAAACTGGGAACTCCCGCGATAAGCACGAGAACAAACGCGACTTGCGAACGCGTTTACCAGGTAAAACACAGTGTGCAAAACAATGTTTCCTAGCAACGACAACTGAGCTGAAATCTAATGAGAAAACAAGACAAAACACGTACAAACTGCTGTTCTCTTCTGCTGTTCGACTGCTTCTTCTAACAAGTGTCACTGAGTCAGGTAAATAAGTACTTTCTCTGGCTTAGACCACGCCTTCCTTCACCCTTGTAGTTCTAGGAACTATGAAAAGGTTCCTCCGGTACGAAAGCGCTTATTTACACAGTCCAAACTCAATTTGTAATGTTGAACTTTCACCCTTGTGGTCATGTATACCCATTAAACATATACAGTTCTATATACAGGTGCATCTCAATAAATTAGAATGTCGTGAAAAAGCTCATTTTTTCTTGTAACTTATTTCAAAAAGTGAAACTTTCATATATTTTAGATTAATTACATGTAAAGTAAAACATTTCAAAAGTTTTTTTTTTTTGTTTTAATTTTGATGATTAGAGCTTACAGCTCATGAAAGTCAAAAATCAGTATCTCAAAATATTAGAATATTGTAATTCTAATATTGTATTAGAATATTGAAATACAGTATAAATTCTGGGTATCTCTTGTTCTTTGAAACCACAATAATGGGGAAGACTGCTGACTTGGCAATGATCCAGAAGACAAACATTGACACCCTCCACAAAGAGGGTAAGTCACAGAGGGTCATTACTGAAAGGTGTGGCTGTTTACAGAGTGCTGTATCAAAGCATATTAAATGCAAAGTTGACTGGAAGGAAGAATTTGGGTAGGAAAAGGTGCACAAGCAACCGGGATGACCGCAAGCTTGAGAATACAGTCAAGCAAAGCTGATTCAAACACTTGGGAGAGCTTCACAAGGAGTGGACTGAAGCTGGAGTCAGTGCATCAAGAGTCACCACGCTCAGACGTCTTCAGGAAAAGGGCTACCAAGCCACTTCTGAACCAGAGACAACGTCAGAAGAATCTTACCTGGGCTGTGGAGAAAAATAACTCGGTGGTCCAAAGTCCTCTTTTCAGATGAAAGTAAATTTTGCATTTCATTTGGAAATCAAGGTCCCAGAGTCTGGAGGAAGAGTGGAGAGGCACAGAATCCATGTTGCTTGAAGTCCAGTGTGAAGTTTCCACAGTCAGTGATGATTTGGGCTGCCATGTCATCTGCTGGTGTTGGTCCACTTTGTTTTCTGAAGTCCACAGTCAACGCAGCCATCTACCAGGAAATTTTAGAGCACTTCATGCTTCCTTCTGCTGACAAGCTTTATGGAGATGCTGATTTCATTTTCCAGCAGGACTTGGCACCTGCCCACACTGCCAAAGGTACCAAAAGCTGGTTCAATGACCATGGTGTTACTGTGCTTGATTGGCCAGCAAACTCGCCTGACCTGAACCCCATAGAGAATCTAGGTATTGTCAAGAGGAAGATGAGAGACACCAGCCCCAACAATGTAGATGAGCTATAGGCCACTGTCAAAGAAACCTTGGCTTCCATACCACCTCAGCAGTGCCACAAACTGATCACCTCTATGCCACGCCAAATTGAGGCAGTAATTAAAGCAAAAGGAGCCCCTACCAAGTATTGAGTACATTTACAGTAAATTAACATACTTTCCAGAAGGCCAACAATTAACTAAAACATTTTTTTTATTGGTCTTATGAAGTATTCTAATTTGTTGAGATAGTGAATTGGTGGGTTTTTGTTAAATGTGAGCCTAAATCATCACAATTAAAAGAACCAAAGACTTAAACTACTTCAGTCTGTGTGCATTGAATTTATTTAATACACAAGTTTCACAATTTGAGTTGAATTACTGAAATAAATGAACTTTTCCACGACATTCTAATTTATTGAGATGCACCTGTATACACCTTATTTTTCATCACGGAAGTAAGCCGTTTTCTGTGAATGTGCAGGACTTCTGGTTCATTAGCCGCTGTAGGGAAATAAACCAGAAGAATTACAAAGTGCAGTAAACGGTAAAACTGTTTGCACCACAAACCAGTGTGTTCACAATTAGGTTAATACATTAAAATAATATACAACCCCAAATCAGAAAAAGTTGGGACAGTATGGAAAACGCAAATAAAAAAAGAAAGTAGTGATTTCTAAATTTACTTTGACTTGTATTTCATTGCAGACAATATGAACACAAAATATTTCATGTTTTGGTCAACTTCATGTCATTTGTAAATATACATCCTTTCCTGTCATTCAGACCTGCAACACATTCCAAAAAAAAGTTGGGACAGGAGCAATTTAGGGCTAGTAATGAGGTAAATTGGTTAAATAATGATGTGATTTGAAACAGGTTTTGTCAACAGGTGATTGTAATTATGATTTGGTACAAAAGCAGCATCCAAGAAAGGTCTAGTCCTTTAGGAGCAAAGATGGGCCGAGGATCGCCAGTTTGCCAACAAATACGTGAGAAAATTATTGAAATGTTTAAAAACAATGTTCCTCAAAGAAAGATAGGAAGAGATTTGGATATTTCACCTTCAACAGTGCATAACACAATTAAAAGATTCAAGGAATCTGGAGGAATTTCAGTGCGTAAAGGACAAGGGCGCAAGCCTAAGCTGAACAACCGTGATCTCCGATCCCTCAGGCGGCACTGCATCAAGAATCGTCATTCATCTATAAGCGATATCACCACATGGGCTCAGGACTACTTTGGCAAACCTTTGTCAAGTACCACAATACGTAGTTACATCCACAAATGCCAGTTAAAACTGTACTGTGCCAAAAGGAAGCCCTATGTTAACAGTGTCCAGAAGCGCCGTCGACTTCTTTGGGCTCGGAGGCATCTGGGATGGACCATCACACAGTGGAAACGTGTACTGTGGTCAGATGAATCAGTATTTCAGGTATTTTTGGGGAGGAATGGACGCCGTGTGCTCCGGACCAAAGAAGAAAAGGATCATCCAGACTGTTACCAGCAACAAGTCCAAAAGCCAGGGTCTGTCATGGTATGGGGTTGTGTCAGTGCCCTTGGCAAAGGTAACTTGCACTTCTGTGATGGCACCATTAATGCTGAAAAGTACATAGAGATTTTGGAGCACAATATGCTGCCTTCAAGAAGACATCTTTTCCAGGGATGTCCATGCATATTTCAACAAGACAATGCAAAACCACATTCTGCACACATTACAAAGTCCTGGCTGCGGAGGAAGAGGGTACGGGTACTTGACTGGCCTGCCTGCAGTCCCGACCTGTCTCCAATAGAGAATGTGTGGCGCATTTTGAAGCACAAAATGCGACAACGAAGACCCCGTACTGTTGCCCACCTTAAGACTTGTTTGCAGGAAGAATGGGACAAAATTACACCTGAAACACTTCATCACTTGGTGTCTTCAGTCCCTAAACGTCTTTTAAGTGTTGCGAAAAGGAATGGCAACATTACAAAGTGTTAAATGCTTTACTGTCCCAACTTTTTTTGGAATGTGTTGCAGGTCTGAATGACAGGAAAGGATGTATATTTACAAATGACATGAAGTTGACCAGACAAAACATGAAATATTTTGTTCATGTTGTCTGCAATGAAATACAAGTCAAAGTAAATTTAGAAATCACTACTTTCTTTTTTTATTTGCGTTTTCCATACTGTCCCAACTTTTTCTGATTGGTGTTGTAGTAAGACATAACAGTTTTCAATGTCAAGCAGCAACATGAGCTGTTTTGTAGAGCTAAAAATATCTGGAAGTAGATGACACCAGAAGTCAGACATTCAATTTAAAAATGGCCGCGGCTGCTCTTATGGGAAAGATGAGGTGGATAGAGATGGAAAAGGTCCATGTTGTATAATAGAAATGTATGTGAATTATGTGGAGATCTGCTCTACCGTTGGGGTTTCAAGTCAAATGGCAAAACATGTTTTACCTGGGCATCCTAACAAATTTGTGGATAAGGATGAAGCAGAACAAAGCAGTTCCTTCAATGGGGGTCACTGTATGTTAATGTGATCCTCCCTGTTCTCCACAAGAGCTTGTGTTTGTTTTAGTGTTGTTTTATCTTAAGGCAAAAGGCTTTTGTTTATGTTGTCCACATAATCTTGATCACATTTTAGTTAGATCTTGTTTGCCTGCTGTTCACTTAAACTGATCAGTAATCCTTCCTACTTAGGTATGGTACACCCTAAAATACAATGAGGTGCAAATAGTATCTGCCTTATTGGCACTAAGTATAAACTGCAACACTATTTACTAGGGATGCACAATATTGGATTTTGCCGATATTTTTCAATTCATTGTGGCTGATACCGATATTTATTTTTGTTTGGAAGCAACACCAAGTCTCTCCTGTGCAGAAATAAGCTAAATATTTTTTAATTTTGGTTAGTTTTTAACAAGAACTTACTTGTTAGAATTCAACAATTAAGGTTTTTTGACAGTACATTGAAGCTTTGAAAATAACTATAAATAAACAATCAATCACTGCATTTTTTCCCCCCAGAAAGATGCAGTGTTAACGCTAACATTTTATTTCAAGATTTAACATTTGTAGATGATCTAAAGCAGAAGAGTTGTAAAAATTCTGAAAATCTTTTAGAGCTTACGATTTGTTTAAAAAATAAAACGTATTACCCATTAATGAATAAATCAGTATATATAAAATTATTTAATTTACAAGTGTCATGTTTGTGATTTTTTTTTTTCATGTAAGCTATAGCTTCTAACCTTTAAATCAAAACATACTCATTTTATGACATCAATTACTGCTTTATTTAATCAGAAACAGTCTAAATGTTATTTGTGTAGGCTAGTTTACTTTTAATTTAATTAGAAGTAGGCCAACAGCGCCCCCTACAGATTAAAACTCCTTACCGAATGTGCTTTAGGACCTGGGGGGAGGCTGCAGCTGCTGCCACTGCACGAGCTATTACTGTTTACTTGTTTAATGCAGCAATCCAAAAGAGTGAATCTAATCATCATTCAGACAAAACTTTGCTTCAAGAATGAGCCACACTGCTGATGTGATCTAATCACTAGCACACCCTGAGCACATGTGAGTTAACGTATTCCTCTTATCGGCAAGACATATAAGCATAATTTTTCATATCGGACCGATGCCGATATTTACATTTAAAGCCATTATCGGCCGATTCCGATATCAGTCCGATAATATCGTGCATCCCTACTATTTACTCATAGTGAAGATTAGTGACCAACCAATATTTACACGAAGAAAATATTTTTTTGTTATTTATACTTGCTGTAAATGATACTCATCACTATATATTTACACTTAGTGTAAATAGCATCTAATGTGATTAGCACTTGTTGCAAATAGCTTTCATAAAGTTGCTGTAAGTGTGAACTGTGTAAATAAAAATGTTGATGTTCTTTTGTAATGTAAATGTACTTTGCTCGTTTTCTGTTTGAATAACTGAGGAAATGTAACCGTTTGATTAACTGCTCATCATCAAACATTTCAAGAACATTCTTCCTCTCCTGAAATATTCGCAAACGTCTCTTGTCTCAGCACCATCACAAGCCCCTACTGGCAACTCCTAACCACTTGAGAGACCTCTCGAGCTGTCTTAAATAACTGGGAGAGTAAGACTGATTCTTAGCTTTAAGAAATTTGAGAACTTGCTTTTATACTTAAGTTTGAATGTAGGAGTAAATTTCATGATTTCTCAGCACTTAAGACTAAAATGGCACTACAGGCCCAGATGTCATCAGATGAGCCCCAACAGTAGCCATATTCAAGTCCAGACTGACATGTTTACCAGTGCATTCTTTCACTAAAGATGAATCATATAATGCAGCACAATGTTCATTATTTCATGTAGTTTGTCATTTTATTCATAATCTTTCATTTACATTGTAGTATGAGTTTAACAAATATATCAGTTTATGGAATGGAGAGTCTCTATATGTGATCCTGGACCACAAAACCAGTCATAAGGGTAAATTTTTCGAATATGAGATTTATACATCATCTGAAAGCTGAATAAATAAGCTTTCCATTGGTGTATGTTTTGTTATGATAGGACAATATTTGGTCGAGATACAACTATTTGAAAATCTGGAATCTGAGGGTGCAAAAAAATCTAAATATTGAGAAAATCGCCTTTAAAGTTGTTCAAATTAAGTTCTTAGCAATGCATATTTCTAATCAAAAATTAAGTTTTGATATATTTACGGTAGGAATTTTTCAAAATATCTTCATGGAACATGATCTTTACTTAATGTCCTAATGATTTTTGGCATAAAAGAAAAATCAATTATTTTGACCCATACAATGTATTTTTGGCTATTGCTACAAATATACCCCAGCGACTTAAGACTGGTTTTGTGGTCCAGGGTCACATATGATCAAAACTGGAGGGTGTCTATCACAACCTCTCAAGATTTGAAACTACAACAAAGTAAATGGTTAGGTGTAGATACAGGTGTTAATGTGCAAAAAAGAAAACAAAAAGCCAAAAGCAAAGTATAAAGAGGTGATGCAAATAAAAGAAGGGGTTAATCACATTTTGCCCACATTCAGCTGCGGTGTGAACGTTTCCTTAATTTCACACAGATACGTATTTTCTGGTGCAATTTTAATTTGCCGAACCATTTAAACCTCTTTCCACACAAAGAACACAAATAGGGTTTCACATTTTTATGCGTTTTCAAGTGTATCTGTAAGTGTGATGACAAAATAAATTTTTTGTTACACTGATCACAATTAAATGGCCTTCCTCCAGAGTGACTGCGCTGGTGATTTCTGAAATTTCTGTTTTTTCTAAACCTCTTGTCACACTCAGACCTCTGCGATTTCTGTCCAGAATGAATTTGCAAATGACGTTTCACATCTCTTTGATATGTGAAAAACTTGTCACACTGAAGACACTTGAAAGGCTTCTCTCCAGTGTGAAGCCTCAAGTGAGTTTTTAGATTTCCTTTTAGTGAGAAGCTCTTCCCACACAGTTTGCAGGTGTAAGGCTTCTCTCCAGTGTGAAGACTCATGTGAGTGCTGAGGCTTTTTTTATGACTGAAACTCTTTCCACACTGATTACATTTAAAACAGTTCTCTCCTGTGTGAATCCTTATGTGGTAATTAAGGGTTACCTTACGTGTGAAACTCTTTCCACACTGACCACATACAAACGGCTTCTCCCCAGTGTGAATGTTCTTGTGATATCTTAGGTTTAGTTCTGTTGTGAAGCTCTTTTCACACTGATCACATGTAAACAGCTTCTCTCCGGTGTGAATTCTTATGTGAGAATTGAGGGTGTTTTTATGTGCAAATCTCTGTCCACACTGAGGGCAAGTATAAGGCTTTTCTCCAGTGTGAATTCTCATGTGGACTTTAAGGTTTCCTTTTTGAGTGAAACTGCTCCCACACTGTTGGCAGGTGAAAGAGTTCTCTCCAGTGTGAATTCTCATGTGGATATCAAGGTTTTGTTTTTTAGTAAAACGTTTTCCACACTGTTGGCAGATGAAAGAGTTCTCTCCAGTGTGGAGTCTCATATGGACTGAGAGGTTTTGTTTCTGACTGAAACACTTTCCGCACTGTTGGCAGGTGTAAGGCTTTTCTCCAGTGTGAACTCTAATGTGGATTGTAAGGTTTTGTTTTTGTGTGAAGCTCTTTCCACACTGTTGGCAGGTGAAAGAACTGTTAGCTTTGGTCTTCTTAGCTCTTTTCCGTGAATAACTCTGTTTAGTCTGTGTGGATTTCTCTCCAGTTATGAACATATGTTTCTCATTCTGATTTTCCTCTTCCATTTCATTCAGTTCTTGACTCTCCTCTTTAAGGGCCATCAGGTCTACAGTGAAAAAAAGACAAATGTAAGTTAACACCAGTTTAATGGCATAAAGTAACAGACATCAAAGCCTTGCGAAAAATGTGTTTCCTGTAATCACAGAACCTATTCTCAATTTTGTTTCTTTACTTTCAAGCAGTTATAAAACCCCTTATCAAGCACAACTTGAACAAAGGAGAAATGGTTTAGAGATTAATCATACAAAACTTTGTCGTGTCGCTGGACTTGCCTATATCCTATCACCAACAGTCACTGGTGTGGAAGAAAAAAAAATAGATTCTCTGATGCATCACCATTTTTCTTTAACTCTGTGCGAGCAGTTAAATGCACTTGCATCTCAAAATGTTTTTATGATACAAAATTAAAGTAGTCAGTTGTGTCTTAGTGACAGGACAAAACATCTGATATGTTAAAAACAGATATGTGAATTAACCAGGACTCAAAATTGATGCTTGTTCAAGACAAGTGGGTTTTTTGAAAGAAAGTGAAAGAGAATTTCGGACAAGTAGATTAAAACATGTTCTTATGTGTATTTAAATGGCTGTGACGAAATAAGCAATATATGGCTGAAAACACTCAACAGTTGCGATATATGACAAGAATTGAGCATGTCAGTCTCTGGCTCTGCGGCAGCCAAAGCGTGAAAGCAGGTTTGGATTTACCATTTGACGCAATGAACATGTGCTCACTCATATATTAGGACACTCACGTGACATTCTTCAACAACATCATTCATTTCTGTAGATTTGAGCTTTGAGAATGAAAACCAACCTGTTTGTTCATCAGTATCTTCTTGTTTCACTCTGAATGCTTCTTCAATTTTGATGTCTTCACTCTCCTCTTTAATAAACGCCATCTTTATATTAGTGCGTCACGTGGATCTCAGTTGCTTCAGCAGGAGTTCTTCTGTGCGTTTGGACACTGTCATGTTTAAGATGAGAACAATTAACAAAGAAAAAGAAAAATCTAAACTAAATCTCTGAATGCATCTCAATCAGTTCCCTAGTTCAGTATTCAGTGCACTGGTCAAGTTGTGTCAGGGTGATAGTTAATGGTCTTAAATGGCCTTATTAGCTAAACTACAGACACTATTTAACATGTTATGTATATTAATTTTGATTAATTAAAACGTAACGAAAGCATTTGCATTAGGTTTGTAAAAGTTGTTACTCATGTTTGTGTTCTCGTTGCATTGTTATAACCAACAGTTTATTCGAGTGCCTGGAATGAGTGAATTATTTTGCGAAGCAATTCATTCAGAATCAGAATCAGAATAAGGTTTATTGCCAGGTATGTTTTAGGGCTGGGCGGTATATCGAGTTTGTACGATATATCGATATATTTTTTATAGGCGATACTGTATGAAGCAATACCGTAAATATCGAATTTGATACGAGCGCATCCGAAAAATATCTATAGGGAGGAGGACACAGACTGAACTGCTGCGGAGAAAGTGCATAATACACTTTGTTCTAAACATGTGACAAGCTTTATATGAAGGGCTTTAAAAAACTCGTAAAATATAGTAGCTTATAGTTTCAGTTTAAAGCGGCTCGCCCCGTCAGATGCTCTGACAGAAAGACTGCATGTGCCGCTGACAGAGACGCGCTGTTTTGAGCTGTGTGATCTTTTCCTAAATGCATAACTTACATTTCACAGGTATATTCTCCATCTGTAAATGTTAGAAATCCATGGAAATATGTTAATTTTGCTGTCAGAAGTGCATGAGCTGTTGCTTTGCGATTCTCCGCTAAACTTCACTAGCCTGACTACGTCAGACTTCGTACTTCCGCTCAATTTCAATTCGCTTCTGTACTCAGTCTGATATAGCAAACCAGCTCCCAGATAATCTCCGGCTCCGCACCAGCCGTCCAAACAACGAACAGAGGGCGGGCTGAGAGCCGTGACGTAGATGCTAAGCGCCGAGTTTAAGATTGTAGTTAAGGTTAGGGAAATCTAAAACGACAGCGGACATGGAGATGCGGGATGCTATTCGCTCTGTTGTGGAGAATATTCCCGGCATTTGCCAACTGATGCCTGAACAAGAAGAGTGTTTGGTTCACATTTTGAATGGAGGTGATGTTGTGGCCCTACTCCCGACAGGTTTTGGGAAAAGTTTAATTTATCAACTGTTACCGATCGTCAGCGAGAAACTGAGGAGGCCAAAGTCCGGCAAGGTGATAATTGTGATTGTGTCCCCCTTGGTTGCCCTCATGGACGATCAGGTTAAGGAGGCAGCAAAACTCGGTCTGTTTGCTGCACAGCCATCTTCACTCCGGTATTTCGCTCGATGGTTTTGTTTTCGCCGCATACCTGTGTTTACAGCGGAAGTTCGAGGCGGCTGAGTCGGCGCATAACATACGTCATAACCATACATTATGTGATTGGCTTACGGGTACACCAATGATTTTAAACTTCAGACAAGCGCCCCCCACGAGAAAGTAAACGCTTGTCAATTATGCCCTTCCAGACTCTGTCTACAAAGCAAAGCGAAGTAGCAGAATTTGGTATTACCAGGCTAAAACTTCACAGACTTCGTTCAGAACGAGCACCGCCGTACGCATGCGCGCCAAACAGACGGAGCACAATGAAATAGGAGCGCAATAACTGACTAAAATATATATTTTTTCTGAAATATTTGTAGTCGGACAATATAAATGTGACATATGTAGAATTTTAAACCTACAAGTAAATGTATTAGTATGATAGCACTAACTGTAAAGTGACTGTAATGGGGTAATCAAAGTAGCCTTTTTACTCAATTAGTCTGTGCTTTTTTTTCACTTTCATTTTTTAGTTTAGTAAATTTAACTTCTGCTTTTAAAGCCTTGTTTTTGTTTTAAGATTACAATGTTAGAATGTTATGTGATTTTAACACTTTTTTGCACATAATATATGCCTACATGGTAACATTCACTTTATTTGTTTAATCCAAATACAAAATACCGAGATATATATACCGCAAATCAGCCAAAAAAATACCGAGATATGAATTTTTGCTCATATCGCCCAGCCCTAGTATGTTTACACATACGAGGAATTTGTTATAGTGACAGAAGCTCCACAGTGCAACAGAATGACAGCAACAGGACACAGATAATAAAAGAATAATATACAAATATACAAAATCCATTCAGATGTATATATCAATTCTCGATATGGGGAGCGAAATGAGACGCATCTTTTAATCTATTAATAAAGTGCTGATGCTCTTTACTTGTAACAACGTTTCTAAATGTAAGCATTGCACTGCTACATTAAATAATTATTCATTTCACATAGTTTGTAAACGCTATGAAATTGAATTGACATTTTAGATAGTGATTTAATTACCTTACGTGCTGCTTCTTCTTCTTTCTTTCAAATGGCAAATCGCACGCTTTAAAAACACAAACCTTTCTAAAGCCGAATCAAAACAGACGCAGGAGCGCGACGCAGCCTTATGACGTCACATTGCCAGACCAAAATAAAAGTCCTGGACACACGCTGCTGTCTGAAAACACAGAAGTGCAAAGAAATTTACATGCAAACACACACACACACACACACACATAAAAAAAAAAAAACATGTCAGAGGTATTAATATGTGAAATATACAAATTTAAATATATGTTGTACAATGATGAAAATGACTACCAATGAAAAAGAATGTATTACATCTAAATATGTGAGATTCTGTTTAAGAGACAAAACACTCATGTTTGGGTGCAGAAACCACCAGGGGCAGAAAACTTTCTCAGTAATAAGACACTTTTTTTTTTTATTCTTGTTTATATGCATTTTTCAAAAGTGCCGGAGTAGAAACTTCCTTGAACAGGTTTGCTAATAAGGGCCACAGACAAACATAGGTACAGATGTTGCAATATGTTTTATTAATTGTACAAAATTAATTGTGACTGTCTGTTTTCTTCAATTTATACTATTTACTCATTTTAAAAAATATTATGGGGGAGTTACTTTTAATTCCTGGTGTTTTTGTTGATTAACAAGTAATTATGTCACTCTTAGTTATATTAACATTAATATCAACTGTAGTACTAATCTGAGCAACTAGATGTCACTATTAATCACTTTACTTCTAGCAGCAGTCATTGTCACATACAGTATAATTCAAATAATTGACATTGCAGTCATCAAACACTTAATTGCACTGTCCATGAACCGGCTGTGAAATACCCATTAAATGTATTGGAAGTGAGCATTTCATGTCTTCTAATTTTAAAAGAGTATGGACTGGGGCAGGACAATCTGTTTTCTAGTGTGTTTGAATGACTTTTATCTTTATACAAACTGGAAAGGTGACTATCCTGCTCCTGTAGAGGATTTAAATAACCTGCAGACACAGAGTCTGTGAAAACACTTCCTATACTGTATCTATACTGCAGCACTTAAGAGATTCTGAAGAACTTGGCTGATCTCAGAGCATCCCATCCAGAAGTGCCAGTGGCCTCTGCCCTGAATCTAAATGAGGCTGAGAGCCAAACAGAAGTGCTGGCAAGAATCTTCCTGACACTTTTGAGGACAAATGTGAGAAGGAGTTCTGAAAGCAAATCAGAAAACAGCTACAAGATAAGGTGATTGACCTGAATACAAATTGGTAACACTTTATTAAGGTTCCCTTTGTGAAGGGTTTATAAAGGTGTTAATTTTTTACTAATAACATATTTACAATTGCATTAAAAATCATTAACTTTAATCATTTTTGAAAAATTATGAAAATTATCTGCCAAATAGTGCATGTTGTAAATGCTTAATAAATGTTCATACTTTCAAATCTGAATCAACACCATTTTCATGACAGTAAAAATAGATTATTATTGTGCAATATCAGGTGTTTAGGCTGTAATGTCTCACTTTTCAGGCTGTAATGTTCACAGGTATTTACTTTGCACTAACTTACAGAGGTAAGATATATGACATGTGAACAAATGGTTCACTGGTGTCCACCCAAGATTAGGTACAAACGTAAATAATATTGAAATTAAATTATTCATTAATAATATCTTATGAATAAAGAGGTTGTGGTCACCTTTTTTGCATCAGTTTAAGTCAAGTCAAGTCACCTTTATTTATATAGCGCTTTTAACAATACAAATTGTGTCAAAGCAACTGCACAATATCAAAATGGGAAAATAGTGTCAATAATGTAAAATGACAAGATTAAACACTCAATTTTCAGTTAAAGGCATTTCATTATTGAATTCAGTGATGGCATCGTCCAGCTCAGTTCAGTTCAAAAAGTTTCTGTTCAATCAAGTCGACAATATTGCTGGAAATGAAGTGTCCCCAACTAAGCAAGCCAGAGGCGACAGCGGCAAGGAACCAAAACTCCATAAGTGACAGAACGGAGAAAAAAACCTTGGGAGAAACCAGGCTCAGTCGGGGGGGGCATTTCTCCTCTGGCCAGACGACACAGCAGTTCAATTCCAACTGCTGCAAAGTCAGATTGGAGGGCTCAACTGGTTCCCGAGGTCTTGTCCTGATGGCTGTCTAGGTGACGGGGTCCTCACTGGGGATCTGTCTCTGGGGCTCATATAGGTGTCCTGGTCTCCGCTAACGTTCAGGGCTGTAGAGGTCGTCTCTAGGTGCTGATCCACCATCTGATCTGGTGACTGCAGTGACCGCGGAATAAGAAAGAAACAGACTAATATTAGCGTAGATGTCAATCTTTTTACGATGTAACAAGTACATCATGTGTTATGGGAAGTGTTCCCGGTTCCGGTTGACCTAATTAATGCAGCCTAACAATCCTTTAAAGACCCATCTCTTTAACCTGGCGTACACATAACACACTAATACACTTCTAATATTCAAATCCGTTAAAGGATTGTTAGGCTGCATTAATTAGGTCAACCGGAACCGGGAACACTTCCCATAACACACAATGTACTTGTTACATCGTAAGAAGATTGACATCTACGCTAATATTAGTCTGTTTCTTTCTTATTCCGAGGTCATTGCAGTCACCAGATCCAGTCCTTATCCAGATCAGATGGTGGATCAGCACCTAGACAACCTCTACAGCCCTGAACGTCAGCGGAGACCAGGGGCCTCATTTATAAAGCGTGCGTACGCTCAGATTTGATCTTAGAGTGTGCGTACGCTTAAATCCACGCCAATGTTCATATTTATAAAAATGGTCTTTGACGTGGAAAAGTGCTTAGCGTCACATCAGGGTCTGAGCAGACGTACGCACTTTTTATTGTCGGAGTATTGCAGGGTTTTTTAAATATAAGCTGTTCTTGCAGCTTGCTGTTCTAAATTATGATGATTGGTGATCTTGTATATGTTAATGATATTAATTAGGAGTCGTTGACAAGGCAGAGAGCTGAAACCATTCAGTTGCGCGCAAGTTCAAGATCATTTGCGATTCATAGATTTCACATCTGAAAGAGACGCGTACGTGCGTTTTCTGTTCGTACGTTCATTCTATGAATCGCACGTACGCATATCTTAGAAATGATCGTAAGATCAAATTTAGGATAGTTTCTGCGCAACATTTTATAAATGAGGCCCTGGGACACCTAGATGAGCCCCAGAGACAGATCCCCAGTGAGGACCCTGTCACATAGACAGCCATCGGGAAAAGACCACTGGAACCAGTTGAGCCCTTACAATCTGACTTTGCAGCAGTTGGAATTGAACTGCTGTGTCGTCTGGCCAGAGGAGAAATGGCCCCCGACTGAGCCTGGTTTCTCCCAAGGTTTTTTTCTCCGTTCTGTCACTTATGGAGTTTTGGTTCCTTGCCGCTGTCACCTCTGGCTTGCTTAGTTGGGGACACTTCATTTCCAGCGATATCGTCGACTTGATTGAACAGAAACTTTTTGAACTGAACTGAGCTGGACGATGCCATCACTGAATTCAATAATGAAATGCCTTTAACTGAAAATTGAGTGTTTAATCTTGTCATTTTACACTATTGACACACTATTTTCCTATTTTGATATTGTGCAGTTGCTTTGACACAATTTGTATTGTTAAAAGCGCTATATAAATAAAGGTGACTTGACTTGACAACAATGTGTGGACAGGACTTTTATTTTGGTTTGGCGATGTGACGTCACACGGCTGTGCCACGCTCCTGCATATTTGATGTGGCTGAAGTAAGGTCTGTGTTTTTAAGCTTTTAAAGTGTTTACATCGAAACAAAACAAAGCACTCAGTCTATTTTTTGGGTTTTTACAAGCGGTGTAAAATAAATAAATTAATATTAAATTGTAACATTGTGATGCTTTATATAGCATTAAAAAACGTTTATTTATTTACTTGTGTTTTATTTTGTGTGAGTAACAAAAGGTGCGTCTCATTTCGCTCCCGATATCGTGATTCTGTTCATCGTTAACGGTATTTGCAGTGTATTTACTGGCAAGTAGTGATGGAGAAAAACAAAGCTTGAAGCTAGAATAAAACAGATTTTTTTTGTTTGAAAGTATAGGGTCTGATCTTTATTGTGATGTATTGCATGTTCAGATATTCATACAACAAAATATTCTGGGGGCCATGAAATGTTAGTGAAAATCAGCAAAAACGCTGACGGGGAAAGAGTTAAGATGTGTTTTTATAGTGTTCATACAGTTTTTGATGAAGCATGAGACAGAGAATTACAGTTGACCAATGTTCCATATTTTTTGGTTTTTATATTAAAAAAGTGGTTCCTACTTAAAATTCTATTAATTAAAGAGCAATCAAAAGGACTATAAAAACATGGATGAGTGTGTCGCATCAAACTTGTTAACATCAAAGTGCTACGAGAGCCAGAGACAGCTCCATGCTTTCGAATTGCTCTCGCGGTAAGTATTAGGCTTTGATGCTGAGTTTGAGCCCCGGTCCTGATGCAAATACTGGGTCTTATACAGTTTATGTAACTCAGTTGAGCTGGTACTTCTGATCTGCGTGTAGAACTCTTGAAGCCTTTATGAATAAAAAGAAAGAAAAACAAATCTGTGGGGATTATGTTTAGGGTTAGGGGACAGAAAATATATTTAGCTATTTAATATAAAAACTAGTGCTGTCAATCGATTAAAAAAAATTACCTAATTAATCGCACATTTTTCTAAAATTAACCAGAAATCTTGGTGTAATCTTTGATGACCAGCTGACCTTCAAAGAGCACATTGCAAAGACTGCTCGATCTTGCAGGTTTGCGCTACACAACATCAGAAAAATCAGGCCCTTTCTGACAGAGCATGCTGCACAACTTCTTGTCCAGGCCCTTGTCGTTTCTAGGCTGGACTACTGCAATGCTCTTCTGGCTGGACTTCCATCAAACACAATCAAACCTCTACAAATGATTCAGAATGCAGCGGCACAACTGGTCTTCAACGAGCCCAAAATAACCCATGTTACACCTCTCTTCATCTCATTGCACTGGCTACCAGTGGCAGCTCGCATCAAGTTCAAGACACTGATGATTGCATACAGAACGACCACAGGCTCAGCACCATCCTACTTCCACTCACTATTACGAATCTACATCCCCTCCAGAAGTCTGAGATCTGCTAGTGAGCGACGCCTTGTGGTACAATCACAGAGAGGCTCAAAATCACTCTCCAGAACATTCTCATTCACCATTCCTGGATGGTGGAATAATCTTCCCACCCCTATCCGGAATGCTGGATCCCTGTCAATCTTCAAGCAACAACTGAAAACTCATCTCTTTCGGCACTACTTGACTTCATCCTAAACTTAAAAAAAAAAAAAAAAACTTAATCTTTCCCTTTATCTTTCTCTCCTTCCCTTGCTAGCTTGTACTTATTTGAACAATGACTGAGACTTGGTGTTACGAGCTCTGTCTGATTGCCTCTTCAAGATGAATCGCTTTATGTATTCCCCAATTGTAAGTCGCTTTGGATAAAAGCGTGTGCCAAATGACTAAATGTAAATATAAATGTAACACACAGTGAAAAGCCTGCAAACAATGCCACAGATGTCACAAGTGAATGAAATGAATGCTTTCACTTTATATCCACCTTATTTTTCACGTAAGCGCGAGCGCCGCCATTTTCGAACTATAATGTGTCAGATTTCCGGTAAAGCACTTCCGCTGATAGTAGTTGTATTGTGATTCCGTAGTTTTGCGTTCACTGTGCAGATTTTACAGGCTAGTTTACTTTTAATATGGACCACAGAAAGACTGGCGTACCTTATGCAGTTAGGGGGTGTCATAATAGCTGATTCAAGCATAAAAAAATACCTGCAAGACATTTGTTTTGACCATAATCAATGCACCGCAGCTGAATGTGGATGTGGGGCACCTTATGATTTGCACGCCCCTCCGAAGGGAGTAACTTAGAAGCTCGTCGGCTTTGGTTAAAAGCCTTAAACTTAAAGAAACCACCGAAATTTCCGTATGTTTGCTCTTTCCACTCCGTTGATGGCATACCCACGGAAAATCATCCATTCACCGAGAAATGATGCTCCTTTGAAGACTCCGAGGCGACGTCTCGTCAGGATATATACACAAACAGGTATGTTACAGCTCCTTGTTAAGTTACGTGCTCTAAGACATTGTTTAAACTATTTATTTATCGATGACACTCCTATTGTGCTTGAAAAATATTTAGTGATAAGCTGAAGTTGTTGATAACAGTAGAAAACTGTTACAAAAAAGCACATAGAGGGATAGGTAAAATTAAAATGCTGTCATTTACTTACTCTCGAGTTGTTCCAAACCTGTTTAATTTATTTTTGCTGCTGAACACAAAGGAAGATATTTCAAAGAATGTTTGTAACCAAGCAAATCGTGGGTCCCATTCACTTCCATAGTAGTAAGAAATAATAGTAAGAAATAGTTTGTATATTAACATCATTCCAAATATTCTCCTTTGTGTTCAGTAGAACAAATAAATTTATACAGGTTTAGAACCACTCGAGGTTGACTAAATTATGAAAATGTTCATTTTTGGGTGAACTATCCCTTAAAGGCAGGTACTGTGATTGTATTGAATAAAAATACCACTGTAGTATGACTGGAACACCATGGTGCCATGTACAAAATACTTTTGCTACTTTTTTGTAATACTTTTTATAAATGGTGGTAGATAATTTATCAGTTTCTCCTGAGCATCTGACTGACTTCAATGTTGTGTTTTGCAGATGATCAACAAGGTGACCATGAGACCGTTGCAGCTGCCCCTTCAGTACAGTGATGCCTGCACTCAGTGGGAGGTCCAGGCATTGACAGACCACACTTATGCCTCGGGGGATAAAATAATGTTACACAAGGCAACACAGTTCCACAGTGAAGATCCATTAGCCCGCTCTGTATTGTACACTGGCTTCACCCTTAGTGACTTTAAAGAACATGTTAAATATGTCCAGCAATTCTACACTTTCAATTTTAAGATGCACGTAATGGATCAAATTCTGATGACCATGCTGAAGTTGAATTTACTACAAGGAGATCTTGCTGAACGCTTTGATGTGTCCCAGATTGTAGTAAACCGAATTATCTGCTACTGGATTGATACAATGGAGGAGCACATAAGAGTCTACATTCCATGGCATTTTATATGACATTTAGAATGGTGTAGTAATTTTGGATACATTGTGTAGTTGTTTGGAATTATTATTTAGTGTGACCATTAAATATACTGTTTTTACACAAATATTTTCTAGATCTTATATTACTTCTTTCTCCTCATATATGCACACACAATTAAAATGTGAAGATGCAGTTTATTTAGATTTTTTTTCCCCACTGAAAATGATACAGTTTAGCCATGCTATAGGTAAATAATTGTCAATTTGTCACTTTTTCAAAACAAAAAGCTATATATACGACGGCGTTTTAGTGCCACATTAAAAAAAATATAAAATCCAAGATTACGAGATTAAAGTCGTAATATTACGAGAATAAAGTCGTAATGTTTCGAGAATAAAGTCGAAATGTTTCGAGAATAAAGTCGTAATGTTTCGAGAATAAAGTCGAAATATTACGAGAATAAAGTCAAAATATTACGAGAATAAAGTCGTAATGTTTCGAGAATAAAGTCGAAATATTACGAGAATAATGTCGAAATATTACGAGAATAAAGTTGAAATGTTTCGAGAATAAAGTCGAAATATTACGAGAATAAAGACGAAATGTTTCGAGAATAAAGTCGAAATGTTTCGAGAATAAAGTCGTAATGTTTCGAGAATTTTAATTGTAGAAATTAAAGTTATAATATTTTGAGAGTATAGCCTGTATTGTGCATGCAAATGCCCGGCATTGAGAGCACAGGGTGAAGTTGCCAGGCCACCGGAATTGATTGCGTCCGAGCGGCCGCATCTTCTTACTGGGATGCGGAAGAGTCAATTTTAAGGACTCGCGGAAACAGCTTAATATCAGGAATATGATATTTATTAACAGACTGAACAGGAACAACTGTTTATCTTAACATCAGCTCACATTCCCAATCGACATTCCTTTGGGGGGCGCTGTAGCTCTCTTATTTAACCCTTTTTAAATACACTACAAATATATGTGGGATTATTAGTAGAAATCATACTATATGTCATACACGCAGGGACAGTATGCTTGGAAATAATATTTCATGTCTTCCATTGCATTCGTTATTTGTAGTGCGCCAGCCACCCAATAGCAATAGCTTTGTGCTTTTGGTGCTTTTAATATAAAACAAAGTCTCACCTTTCAAAATCAGTTTTATAGCGAAACACAAATTATGTGTCTTACAATAATGTGATTTTCAAGCTCTTTAATGTGGCGTGACAGATCGCTGTATTTATGTGAATCAATTCATTAAATTATTGTGAAAATTCCACCTACTCCGCAAAAACGTCTGTGCGTCCAAACGTTCATTCCTCACATAGCCCGTTTAATTAAACAGCAATAAACGTTCTAAAAGTTGAAGTGGACTCAAATTTTTTAACATAGGCTAAGTTATATTGTTGTCTTTTCTGCTGTAAACGTTAAGTGACTATTCACAACTTTTATTCATGGTATAATACTGTAAATGAGGACATAATATTTAATGTCTTCCATTCATTATTTGTAGTGTGCCAGCCAACCAATATCGCAACAATTTTGTGCTTTGCTGCTTTTACACACAGCTCATCTTTCAATTCTGTCAGTTTTATAACGAAATACAAATTATAAATGTGTTTTTGCTCTTTATTTCAAGTTTATAGCAAGATATAAAAGTGAAGGAACATCATAAGGCATGGAAAAAAATGTTTAGCCTAATTTATAATGAAAATAATGTCTCGTCGTTCGTTATTGTAATCAGAAAGATGATTGACTCACATTATTGCAATATAGCCTGATTGTTTGTATTTCGCTATAAAACTGACATTTGGAATCTTGAATATTTTGAGATTTTGGAATATATCTCCCGGTGCTCCCCCGGGCCATTTGCATGCGCAAAAGGCTAGAATAGCCTCCCTCAAAATATTATAACTATAATCTTTATTCTTAAAACATTTCGACTTTAATCTCGAAACATTTCGACTTTATTCTCGAAACATTTCGACTTTATTCTCGTAATATTTCGACTTTATTCTCGTAATATTTCGACTTTAATCTCGTAATATTTCGACTTTATTCTCGTAATTTCGACTTTATTCTCGTAATATTTCGACTTTAATCTCGTAATATTTCGACTTTATTCTCGTAATTTCGACTTTATTCTCGTAATATTTCGACTTTAATCTCGTAATATTTCGACTTTAATCTCGTAATATTTCGACTTTATTCTCGTAATTTCAATTTTATTCTCGTAATATTATGACTTTAATCTCGTAATCTTGGATTTTTTTTTTTTTTTAATGTGGCACTAAAACGCCGTCGTATATATATAATAAAAAGTACACGCATATATTTTATTTATTTATAACTTTTAATTCTGATGCAATTAATCAGCCCTAATTCTGCACAGTATATTAATCAGTTAACGGGTAAGGACAAAAAAAATATTTCATTACTACTTTAAAACTATCAACAAATGCTTTCACAGATGAAAGAGAAAAAGGAGACATTAGTCATTTACCAGTTACCTAAGGTTAACTCCTCAATGCAATCGCATAACTGTACTGGGATTCACGTCTGCTTTTAAAAGCACATATTTTCTTTCTGTTTCATGTACTAGCACTCGACCGACTTTCCTCTGTGCAGGTAGGCTTACTGATATGCCTCAGTGCTTTTATAATTCCGTATCAAAGACCCGTCTACTCCAAGCAACAAAACGAAATAATTAAAAATGCCCTCATAAATTATGGCAGGCCCCTTCTTCATTTCATCCTCCCACTGTGTTATACACCGCAGGTGTGGTAAATATTTACCATCACAGTGTTTAATAGTGTTCTGTGTGTGCTCCCACCACATCGCTCCTTACCTACCGTCTAGCGAAACGGAAGTCTAACACATTATAAGGAAGTACATCATCGTATTTACTTCCGCGTTGCAAAATAAGGTGGATACCTTTAACATATATGCAAATGCACATTTAAATGTGTAGGTTCATGTATCTTTGCACAAAATCTGATTTATCTTTTAAACAATGTTTCTTTATTCTGCATTAATACAAAAGAAAACATTTTAACTATCCTACTGATTCCTTGTTCAAATGTTAATGTCCTGCTCCTCATCCTTTTACATGTGTGTTTGCCTCAAATCTTAAATCTAAAATTGTAGGGTTGGCAATCAACCAAAGTAGATTATTTTTATCACAACATGATAAACATGAAAATTTTTATGTTCTGGAATACTTAATTCTCTGGTTGATTTTAATTGTTGTAATCACCGTGGTGCATCCAGTTAGAATGCAATAAAGATTTATTCTCCACTTAGGCTGTGTGTGTATGTGGTTCTAAAAAACAGTACACAAGCATGATTAAAATATTAATGTAACATTTAGAACTATATTAATTAGTTACATCTACAACTGAAGTCTAGAAATGCATCTAGCATCAACTATATTCAATACAAATAGCCAGCATATTATGAGAAGTCTTGTTTCAAGCAGGACTCAAACGCACTGCTGTAGTGCTGTAGTGTAGAGGGTATTCCTGAAAGCAGGTTAATCAGTTCACCAGGGTAAGTTTACTCCGAATAAATGGATAACCAACTTTCTGTTCCAAACCTGCTCTGCAGAAATTTACCGTTACAGGGTTTCTTTACTTCAGGTACTCTTCAGAGGTATTTGGTGCAAGCGTGCTCTTCTGATTAGGGTTGAAAGCATGGCTTACATTTTCATATTATAAAAGTATATAATTTAATATTAAAATTGTTAATATATGTTAATATTAATATATTTACTTTACCTCACAATAACAAGTATCTTACTCAATCAATCACAATACTGAGAGTAAAAAAACCCAAAAAAACTTTGTACCTACATACACAAATCACTGCCCACTGGAAGGAAAATAAATTACAGTTTTTTTGGGGCTCTGTTTATTGGTAAAAAAGGGAGGAGGGAAAACAGCAGCAAGGGGCAAATGCCCAGAAAAAAATAAAATCTAGAAGACATTATTCCATTGAGGTTTTCTTTTTTTAAAAGTATGATAAGAAAGGGTTGACATATTAAAAAATGTATATGCATTACCAAGCAATCACTGAATAAACTGCAACAATTCATGCACCCAGATCCAGAGTAAGTGGGTGGGTGGCAATGTTCTGTTATGTAGAGGACATGTTTCACACTTAAATTACGAGACTGTAGACAAGTGTGGTGTGAATCAGACTTGTATTTATTAAAAAACAAAAGAAACAATATTACAGAGCACTAACAAGAAGGATCTCTTACACACTTGAAGACTCAATTCTTTTCTCAGGACCCCAAGACTTTTCCTTTAGTAGGCCAACCTGCACCTGCTATTATGTGTATTCGCAATGGCCTTGATTAAAAATAGAGATGCACAGATTAACCAAGTTCATTTTACTCCCACCTTTGTTGTGTGCGCTTTGATCCTGTTTTTTCTTTAAAGTGATTTATGCTGTATGTGCATTGAAACATAATACTTGACAAACTTCTCCTTCGTTTCATCATTGCATGATGTTTGGGAGCTAGCATTGCTTCAACATCCATTACCTATCAAAGCCTGTTTTATTCTTTCCCAAGGTGTTTTTCTCCATCAGCCCAGAGAACAGCACTAAAGTGGAGAAGACAAACACAGTCTGTCTTTATGTGAACCTAAGAGTCCTAACCTTGATTTAGGAACCTTCTGATCAAAAGTGGCGTGATGTCTGAAAATGGACTGAAGTCAATAAGACTTCTGACATGTGATGTGCTTTTTCCTTCCACTTGTTACTGGTTCGAGTCTCGTGTCCAGCAGGAATTGTCAGTGGGGGGAGTGAATGTCCAGCGCTTTCTTCCACCCTCAATACCACGACTGAGGTGAGACCCTTGAGCAAGGCACCAAATACCCCAACAGCTCCCCGGGCGCCGCAGCGATATGGCTGCCCACTGCTCCGGGTGTGTGTGTTCACTACTGTGTGTGCACTTGGATGGGTTAAATGTAAAGCACAAATTCCGAGTATGGGTCACCAATCTTTCCCACATCACGTCACTTCACTTACTGTATTCGAACGGTGTCAAAAATGTAGTAAATTCAAGGGTCTCACATCTGCATGACTTTTCAGGTGCATCTGTAAGTGATAATGATGTGTGATAGTTTTTTATTACACTGATTCAATTTAAATGGTCTTCCTCCAGCGTGCAGGTGATTTCTGAAACTGCTGTATTTTGTAAACCTCTTGCTAGACTGATGAACACTACGGTTGCTTTCCAGAATGAGTTTGCAAATGACATTTTAGGTCTCTTAGATATGTGAAACTCTTTTCACACTTTGGACACATGTAAGGCTTCTCTCCAGTGTGAATTCTCATGTGTATGTTAAGGTTTCCTTTATGTGTGAAACCTTTTCCACACTGTGGACATGTGAAAGGCCTCTCTCCAGTGTGAGTTCTGATGTGAATCTCAAGGATTGATTTGCTTATGCAAGCCTTTCCACAGTGATGGCACATGAAAGGCTTCTCTCTGATGTGAGTTATTATGTGATTCTTAAGGTCATTCCCATTTGTGAAACTCCTCCTACACTCATGACATATAAAACAGTTCTCTCTTGTGTGAATCCTCATGTGCTGATTAAGGTTTACTTTACATCTGAAACATTTTCCACACTGACCACATACAAATGGCTTCTCTCCAATGTGAATTCGCATGTGAGTCTTAAGACATTCTTTTCGTGAGTAGCTCTTCCCACACAGTGTGCAGGTAAAAGGTTTCTCTCCAGTGTGAATTCTCATGTGGGCATTACAGTTTCCTTTATGTGCAAAACTCTGTCCACAGTGTTGGCATTTAAAAGGCTTCTCTCCAGTGTGAACTCTTATGTGGGCATGAAGGTTTTCTTTACGTGTAAAACTCAGTCCACACTGTTGGCAGGTGTAAGGCTTTTCTCCAGTGTGAATTCTCATGTGGACTGTAAGGCTTTGTTTTTGAGTGAAACTCTTACCACATTGATGGCAAGTAAAAGAACTGTTAGACATGGTTTTCTGAGCTCTTTTTTGTGAGGAAGTCTTTTCATTCTGAGTGGATTTCTGTCCAGTCATGAAATCATGGTGTTTCTCATATTGATCTTTCTCTTCCGTTTCATTCAGTTCTTGACTCTTCACTTTCAGCACCATGCGGTCTAAAGTGAAAAAAAAAGACAAATACAAATACAAATTAACAAGTTTAATGGCACTAACCAACTTACATCAAAACCAACCTGAACGCATTGAAGGGATAGTTCACCCAAACATTTACTCACCCTCAAGTTGTTCCAAACCTGTCTTTTTTCTACTGAATACAAAATAAGATATTTTGAAGAATGCTCGTAACTTATAGCTTGTTATTGACTTAAAAAGTATTTTGATTTCCATACAGGCTTGGAACAAGTGGAGGGTGAGTAAATGATCACAGAATTTTTTTTGCGTGAACTATCATTTTAAAGCATCAAAGCCAACATCATGTATGCTAAATCCTATACCCACTAAGCTACTGAAACAGGAGTTGCTTATTATCTCAGAGTCTCTTCACAATATCCAGTATAAATGTTTGCTTTCTTTAGGACAAAGCTGGCAGATATCAAACCCCTTATCATTTTACTAGGATAATTAGTTTATTATAGACCAATTCCAAATGTGCCATTCATGCCTAAAATATTTGAAAAATAGTGCCCTCAACTATGTTCAGTTTTGCTGAGAAATGGTACTTCAGACAGTATTTCAGCCCTATAATAGCACAGAAACCTTCCTTATTACAATGACATCTTTCTTCTAGTGTCATTAGCTCTTTTGACACCGTAGACTACAACATTCTCTTGGATAGCTTGAGAATTGTGTTGGCATTAATGGACAAGCATTAGCATGGTTTAGGTCTCATCTATCTGACTGCTAACACTTTGTTTGTGTGAATGAGGATGTTTCATCAAACACATATTGTGTGCCACAGGGCTCAGTATTAGGTCCTCTGCTATTCTCCTTGTATACACGTCACTTAAGGGACATTTTCATTTGTTTTTACTGTTCTGATAATGATACTTTTATATTTCCGCACAGCCTGAAAAAACTGCACAACTCTCTACAAGTTAGCAGAGTGAGATATATAACATGTGAGGGCTAGTAATTTTCATCTATTAAATTCTTTCTAAAATGTGAGAGATTATTTTGAAGGATTATATTTTTTTCCACATGAATACTGTAAACGTATTGTGAACCTCATTGAAACTGTTCCATACAACATTAAACATTACATTAACATTTAAACATTACATGACAATTCTCATCTTTTCTGATTCTTAAGTCAGACAAAAACTAAAACTATTTAAACAATTCGAAAAAAAGATGGTACAAATGTATGTTTAAGAATCATGAGCTTTATAATCATACAATCACCTTAAAATAGTTATTCATCTCATGTGCAACACTGATATTATTATTGAGTTTGCTGGGGCAGTGAAGGATGAAATATGTTCAGATGCCTTGCCACTTGAGTAAACTTTTTCAGATTTTTGGACACTTTTGTAATGGGCAATTGTGACGGTCTCTGTTTTTAGCTGTTGCAGTGCAGCACGGACAGACACAGACTTGCACCTGCAGATTACACCACAAACAATGGGTCTCATTCACTAATAATTGCGTACGTTTTTCGTATTTATACGCACATTTGAACTTCTCACGAAAACTTTCCGCCTAATTCACAACACGTGCGTATGCACATGAATTTGTTCTTACCTCGTTCTTATGTTAGTGAATTTGGAGTAATTCTAAATGAGCGGCCGCATGCACGAGATTAGTCATTTGCATAAAACACGCCCAAATTATCTCCATATAAGGGCTTTCCGCATTTATTCAGAGCAAACGCGCTCTCGCCAGATCTTTGAGCATTCAAGTGTACCATTCTCACCAGTTCAAACACAATAAAAACTTTCATACAGACCTCTCGGGAGCCAGCTCTACATACGCCTTATTCAGAGAAACCTCGCAGCTGAACAAAACGCAACTTTTCTTACACTTTCACTATATGATGAAATGTATGATGACAAGATTAAATTGTATTATTAAATAAGTTTGTTATATAATTTTGTATATGGATTATATAACACAATTATTTAGTAAACATGCTTTAATATAATCATAGTCGTATTTAGATGAAATATAACATCTTAACATGATTATAAGGCCGTACAGAGTAAGTGCTTTCTGCGTACGTGTGGTTTCAGTTGTTCCTATAATTTTTCGTAAATGTAGAATAAATTTTAGTACGAAATTTTTGGTGAATCGTGGTTTGTTCTTAAAATCATTCGTACTCACTTTTCACGCACAAATTAGTGCGTATGCATGCTTAGTGAATGAGACCCAATGTTTGTTTAATTTTTTTAAGTCTTTGTCCACCTTTCTTGGTGTTGAAAACCTTTGGAGTACTGGGGTCGGTTGCATCAGCTACTCGTAAAAAAAGTTGGGTGTAATTCCCACGCTGGGCTTAGCTACATAAAGCCTTTTGATAAATATTTACACCTGTTGCACCAACTAACTACAACTAAGTGCATCTATGGCTGTGTTTACACTGGAAAATATATATATTTTTTTTTTCTCACATCAGACACAGATCAGAATTTGTTGCATACGTGTAAAGACAAAAATCCACAAGATCTGATTTTTTTGCATCCGATCTGGGCCATTTCAAAATGTGAATTTTAATCAGATACATATCCGATATCTGGACTTCCAACCTACCTCTAAACACACATATCTGATTTCCCTCAGAGCTCCGAGTCACCACAATGCGAGGGCGACATGTTCGCCCATAAAGCGTTTTAATGCCAGTGTACTGTACGTGCAGTTGCATTTTGAGGCGGGAACTTTATATGTAAGAAATCACGCAACATTCAAGAGCAGGTTTTCAACCCCTGCCCCGTGAATTTTATAAATACAAAAGCTTCGCTACTAAAACCTACATTATATTTCTCAGCAATGAGGTGATAACTTGTTTTTGCAATTAAACCAACAAGCTTCACTATTAGGCTACTCAATTGCGCGTTCTCTCTCTTTCGTTAATTCATTCAAATGGATTCAAATAAATATAATCTTACAGCGCTACTTTATTTCACTTCAGAATCCTAGATAAAAATGTAGATAAAATAAATGAAAATTACCATTATTTTCAGGTTTTTAATCCATTCAGTCAGATTTTGTGCTGCAAAACATCCATGACAGCTGTTGTTATGGGATAACTAACCCCAGTGTAAAAAGGAAAGAACCACTAACAATGAAGGATCACAAGAAAAATAAATTAGAAGTTTTAGTGTCAAGTGGAAACCTGAGAGTGAGTGTGTATGACTCCGCAAATAACGTAATGTACTCTGAGGATTGCAGGAAAAGCACAAATCCAATAATTTTGTTATTGGAACTGATAACTTTAAAGTGTCATGAAACCCTAAAACACATTTTTTGAGATGTTAACATATGAAGAGTTAATTTGCAAAAACAGATCAAAAATCATGTTTTTTCATTGTGCATTCCAATTAATCTCAATCAAACTGCAGTTGTTTTTTTGACTAGGTTAAAAAAGTAACTAAAAATACAGCTAACTAACACTATGAAACACAGTAAAACATGATAACATAACAAAAAACATGATTTTTGAGTTGTGTTTTTGCAAATAAACATCATATATGAACAGGTTGCACATCAGTGAAAACAACTTTAGCTCTCATTGTCTATTATTAAGGTAAAAGTGGTCATTCATTTTATGAAGCAATTTCGTTCTTCTGGTTAAAAAAGAAAAGTTGAGCCTACGTCACGAAAAGTGATGTATATGCTTTAATCTGGAGTGGTGATTGGCTGCCGTGGCTAGCGAGTACGCGTCTACGTCATCAGTTTTCCGAGCTTATTTTCTCAGTATTATTCATGAGAATGAACTCTTACCATCCAATCACTGCTGCTGTATTATGCATGAGGTCCTCTTACAGCAGAGAATTCAAATCTCATGAAAGAGCTAACACGCTGTCAGTTCACCTCTGTAAACATGACCCACAATATTTAATATAACAGCACGTGGAGCGTGCATGAGAGTCGTTTCTGCGCGAACGCCGTGATGAGTTTAACACTCGCTGCGCGGATCTTAATTCATATCCGGAGTAAGCGTGTTTCAAGTTTATGTGAACATAGTTCATATTCTTCTGTGCTCCACACATGAACCAGCACGCGCACATATGTCTTCTTCAAATAAAAGATGCAATAAGGGCATGCGCTGATACAGTGGCAGCTGCGGGTCGTCTGATCATGAACACGATGGCACGGCAGATTATTGCGATACACAGCAGACCGATACAGACAGAAAATTCAAAGAAGAGTAAACAGAAAGTAACTGCCTTTATTCTTTCTGTTATAGATATTTTAATATTCATTTGTCTGTATAATGAGTGTGTTTTAGGTCTATGTTTTATTGGTTGTCTCCCCTCTTCCCATCCTCTACGCTCCCACTTTTCCACAGTTTTAAGGCCAAAGTATACTTTTCTTTACACATACGTTAGCACAGCCTTGCAAAGTATACTTCATTTGATAGTATGATAGTATTATCATTTTGCATAGTATTTTGATAGTAGAATGAAGTATACTTCATTCGAACAGACGTTCGACGCATGCGCATACCTCTCCTGGCCTAACAGGGCCAGTGTTTGCTCAATCTCTTGCCATGAGTTAAAACCCATATAAATATCTTTGTATTTTTTCATGCTACAGTTGTACAAATGAGGATATTTTCTAACCTCTTCGCACAATCTCTCGTCTATGTAGGCCTCCATTGTCGTTGTAGCAAACCCGCATTCTGGTTTGTTCTGTTAATGCCGTTTTTCTTCGGCTACCTTGTGAATCGATACCCCCACGGCAGGGTTGCCACCTTGCGCATAAACTAATTACTGCAAGAGAGTTAAATGCGCATGTGCGACTGTATGGGCGGTTACAAAAATCCAGCGGTGCGCGTACTATTCTGATGACAAAATTCATGACATGCGCACTGTACGCTGTCCCTCGCGTACGTGTAAAAAAGTGAAGTCTACTTTGACCTTCACACGCCCATTTCTGGAGTCTTTTTCAGATCCAAGGTGTGAAAAACCAGTGCTGAAACAGGGGGTTTTCATGACACTTTAAGGTGGAGTCTGTTAAAGACCATGAAAATGGTCACCTCCAGAGCTTAACAACAAAACAAGCAAAGACAACAGTTTTGGAAAACAGCATTGCTGTCACAGCTTGGTGTCAATGAAGACTGTTTGACCATATGAAGCTTCATTCATTCAGAAACATTCTTGCTGTGGTGAAAAAAGGTGACCTTTTTTTTTTCTATCACCCATGGATATGCAAGTAAGTAATATAGTTGTAATTTGTTTTGATGTGCTCCTTTAAGATGAATACTAAATATTTAGATACATCATAATACAAGAAGAATAATACAATGTCTAAAAACAACTAAATGGCACTTCATGTTCAGCTTCTGTGCCACCTTTGGCGTGTAAAGATTTTGTTGATCCGATTTCAGTTAATTGCCAAAGGCATATTGTGTGATTCCTGAATTGAAGATTTTGACATAAAAGATAATGCATTTAATTTGAAAACTGCCCTTTTAAAATGCCCCGGAATTAAATTTAAGGGGGCAAATATTATCTTCTAATTGCCAATAATTACATTGCATATATATATATATATATTTTTTTTTTTTTTTCTGTATTGCATTCGTTTTTAATATTTCTCATGGGAATTTAATAATTTTTGAGTCTGAGTTAAATCTCTTTTTTTTGGCTCATTTTATCTGTAAAGAAAAGCTGCCTAATAATTATGTACACCTAAAATTTTTCCTTCATGGACAATTATATATCACTTATTTTAAATTATATATATACATATATATATTATATAGTATTTGTTATTAAGATTGATGTGGTTTGGAATTGGTAAAATGTCCTTGGAAAAAAAATATGATCAGAATATCAACTTGCCTAATAATTATGCACGCACCGTATATACACACACACACAATAATATTGCATACATATGTCAATACATAATAATCACAATTAATCATTATTTTGCAATATGTTTTTCACCCACAATTGGTTTTGACAGTATTATTGTAATAATGGCGACTTCACATATAATCTTTATTATTGTACATTTTTGGTACACATCTTTGGTTAGGTGTTAATGAAGATGTACTTGAGCCTTACTGATATGACATATGAGAATGAAAGAATCAAAACAAACCTGTTTGTTCCTCAGTATCTTCTTCTTTGACTCTGAAAGTTTCTTCAATCTTCACATCTTCACACTCTCCTCTTTAATAAACGCCATCTTTATAACAGTGTGTCACGTGGATCTTAGTTGATTCACAGGAGTTTTTCCTGTGTGTTTGGACATGTTGTTTAAGATATGCGATAGTTAACAGAAAGAAAAATAAATCCAAACTAAAAATCTGGGTGGTCTCAATCAGCTCCCAATAGTCAGCACACTGGTAAGGGAGCCAGTCAGAGTGAGAGTTATGGCCTTAAATGACCTGATAAGCCAAAAACACTCAAAACTAGCACTACAAATTGATAAAATAATGCTAATTAGACAATTCATATTTAACATTATGCTTTAAATTTGGTATTTATTTATTTATTTGAAGATTATATTAATAGACTGCATTTTCGCGAAAACATTTGCAGTTTATAAATGTTATCTTTACACATGTTTGTTTGTTGTATTTACACTGTTTTGACCAGCGGTTCGGTAGCGTGCGGTGATTCGAGCGATTCGAAATAGTGAGTCATTTCACTACAATTGATTCATTGACTCGTGGTTTCAAAACGCTCCGTTTACTGGAAAGTAACGATTTCGAGTTTACACTGATTCACGATTTGGGGAGAGAATTGAGAGCACCTTTTTGGTATTCACGTTCGACCAAGTATTACAGTGTTGAATCAATACTAAATAAGCATTTAAAGTGTTGTAAACAAAAGTAAAACTGCCTGTTTGAACAGTTAAGTGTAAAAAAACTCAAACCTTTCTTCAGCCGAATTACAAACGATGCAGCGGAGCGCGGAGCAACTATGCGTCACAACTGCAGATGAAAAAAAAGTCCTGTATTCACGCGTACTGTCTAACCATAAATAACTAAAAAACAAAATGCATAAATATACACACACACGTTGTCTAATGATGTGCTGCAAATATGTAATGTAATGTTTGGGTTCAGAATTAATAAAGCAGAAGTGTGAATTATTAAAGCAGAGTGCATACATGTTTCAGTATTAAAACTATTTTGTAATATTAAGTTGACATATGAAGTTCTTTTGAGTCTAAATTTGTTGTAATCTTTCAATGTTGATCTTTAAAGAATCAATAGAAGACAAGTATAGGACAAGCATTCTTTAGTATAAATGTTCAAAAAAAGTATTGATAAAAGGTTCAGTCTAATTAAAAATGGAGTATTTGTAAATAAATCAATAGTAGGTCAAGTCTTCAATGTCATTTGTGTAAGTTGCTGCCTATGTATGTAGTAATTCGAATCACTCACGAGTGAACGCAGACACAATTTGCACCCGCTGAACTCCACAGAAAAAACTCCCCAGTTTTCTTAATAAAAATCACAATTTTTATTCACGTTAATTATTTTACAGGACATCTAGGGCTGGAGACACACATAAAGATGATGTGATGGGTGAGTGTGAGGTGAGAGATGATGAAGAGGACAGTTTTAGATAGTACGTGTGTTGTTTGTATTAATGTATTCAAATAAGCAGTTAAATTTAGTTCCTGTTTTAAATTAAAGTAGACTTTTATAAATTAATTTTGTTTATTTTTAAATATAAATATCATAAAGAATTATTTCTTCATATTGTATTGTGTTGTCCTGAAAGTATTGTTAAGATGTCATTCTCAAGTGGCAAACACATACGATGAATTGAATTCCCTTCAGTTTTACTGCAGGGTGACTTTGATGCAGCTATAGATGTGTACATTGGCAATCCAGGATCTTTACATGACACCCTCGTCATGCGCAGATCGCTAATGTACCAAGAGCCTCTGTATCAGCCAGATGGATACTGTCTATCAGGAGATCTCCGTGCTGCAGTGTCCTTTTGCTGTCGTGACACCATACCACCCACCTTTTTTGTCTCATATCTCTCTCTCACACACACACACGTTACTTCTCTGACTTTGAAATACACCATATATTTTTTAGATGAATTTAGATTAACAGAACAAGTTGATGAGCCCATTTTATTATTGAGCACACCCCTGGGATTTGAAAACATTTCTTGAGGGTCCTGCAGAGCAGGCTGTTCACCCCAAGGATAACTGCCACCTGTTGCATCCTACCCAGCATTTGTGTGGCTAGAGGTGATATCCTGGAGGAGGAAGAAGGCCTGGCCCAGATGACAGCGAGGATTATATGGACAATGCAGCATTGGATTTGAGACACCTGTCGCGGAACCATGTCCGATTATGTCTTGCTGCTAATCTTCTCCTGATGAAGTTTGACAATATTTAAAACATTAGATGCTATATCGTAGATAGATAACATTTTTGTAAATATACAACACACTGTTGCTTCTAAGAAATAAACGGTCTGGCTTCAATTTCAAACAGATCAATGTTTATTTTATTGACAAATAATTTTCTAAAACAGAGACAGATATAGCTCTGCTCATGCTGTTATTGGCCCTTTCTCCCCCTCTTCTCTCCATCTCCTACCTGTTCTTCATGAAATCCAGAAGAGCCTGATTGTCCTTGGGCTCATCCTACATGGCTGCTGCTCCCTGGTTTCTTCAGAAAGGTCAGAGACTGGTGTGCTGACTGAGAAAGCTACAGGTGACAGTCAGAATTGCTGCAATATCCAGGTGTGGACCAATCATTACACTGTACCAAGTGACAGCAGTTACATTACTGGCCTCTACTCCTTTGCGTGGTTCCTAAGTTCTGAAAATCAAATTAATCTTATTGTTTAAGTGTATTCACAACAGAAGCCATGCATTATTATTACGGTTTTCTTAATCTTAACATAAAACTGATTGATCACAGATTTTTTAGGATTTTTAGGCTGATCACAGATCATTGATTGCTGAAAGTAGTATCAACTGATACAATGTATATTATGTATTAAAATTAAGAGATGAGAAGGTATCATGAAACTGACAAATGTTTATTTATTGGTAGTCAACATATGTAACATATTCCACTCCATCTCTTAGAGAGACTCTCTTAGAGATACAACTTAATCCATAGCAGCCTATGCTTGGTTATTGGGGATAGTGCACAGATGTAGGCTCAAGCTGTTTGTGCATAAACAGCAAAATGGCTTTTAAAAGTTACTCCACCCAAAATGAAAATTGTCATTAATCACTTACCCCCATAAGCTTCGTTCGTCCTCAGAACACAATTTAAGATATTTTGGAATGAAAAACCGGGAGGCTTGTGACTGCCCACTGCCAAATAACACTGACAGGTCACAGAAAAGTATGAAAAGCATCGTCAGAATAGTCCATCTGCCATCAGTGGTTCAATCTGAATTTAATGAAGCAATGAGAACACTTTTTCTGCGCAAAGAAAACAAAAACAATGACTTTATTCAACAATTCGTCTAGCACCATTAGCGTAGCACCATTTTGAAGAATATCCGCTGGACGCAAGCAGCGTACACTGTTCTACCAGAGGATAAAATTGCGTTTTTGAAGTAAACTCACTTATTGTGAAGAGAGACGCACATACACAACTTTCATCTCTCTCCCTCTCTCGTTTCGGCAATATTTGAGAAAAGGGTTTTAGCGATTTCTAATTATTGGGGGACTAGGCCCCCTCAATGTCTATGGTGGTTATCGCTCTGATCAACATGAAAGTATTTGTGGCACTATTGTGCAGTCTGTAATGATATGATGTTAGCAAACTTTAGCGATTTTTTGCAAACATTTCTTTGAGTAACATGACCGTAAATATGAACTCACATTGAATGTAACATAAAACAAATATTTATTAATGCCAAAAATGATTATATTTATGGTCTGTTTGTTCGCTCGGGCAGCCATGTTATATGCCATGCATATAGGTTTATGCTGAGATAATTCATACCCTTTGTTTCAAGTGTGGTCCTTGAAAAATCTTTGTTTGAAGGGCCATTCCTTACCCCTCCAACCAAAAGAGAATCGAGACAACCCCTACCCCTTCACGTTATAACCGTCCCAGTTACTTTGCACTGGTTGAGCTACAAGAAAAAAAGGGGGGTCACCTTTTTTGCAAAAACTAGATATAGTCTGCTGTTCTACCCAAAAAATAAACTCATACACACAAAAATGGTGTTTCTTTCAGCATGTTTTCAACAATATAACATTTAGTGAGATACAAACCCCAAATACTGTAAGTCATTATACAAATAATACAGACAATTCAATACATCTGACCCGAGTAAGAGTTTCTGTGTGTGTGTCTGGAGAGGAGTCAAATGGTCAGCACAACCCACTGTAGGTTGAGACATAAACAGTTCATAAAGTAATGAAACCCAGTCCTATCTGTAGATGAGTAGAATTATGAGGGTTGATGATGATGTCCTACACTTGGATGACTGGTCAGCATGAAGAATTCATTCCATATGCACTTGAGGAGTTACTTCAGCAATTTAGTAATGCAAGAGCTACAGCATAAATAATCCTACAGGAGAAAACATCAAATAAAACTAAGCAAGATCAATTTATGTTCACCAAAACATGGATACAATCAGTAACTTACGTTTGAGCAGGAAACACAAAGGTTTCTCAAACAGGATTAGGAAGTACGTCACAGGTAACCATGAGGCAGCTTCAACAGAACCTAACACTTACTCTACTACTTCCTGTTTTTATTCAATACAGGGTGAGCTACATGTGTCCCCCTAGGTGGCCAGTATGAACATAACTGTGACAGACGGTGACTGTTACAACGTGAATGCGCCAAACAGAGGGGGAAAGGAAAGGGCTAGAAATGGGATTGGGCCTAACTTGATGAGATTCATACATGGCTTTAATAAATAGAAAATTCTTTCCATTGTTAATTAAATTTTTTTATATATATATACACATAACAGGTGCATCTCAATAAATTAGAATGTCGTGGAAAAGTTCATTTATTTCAGTAATTCAACTCAAATTGTGAAACTCGTGTATTAAATAAATTCAATGCACACAGACTGAAGTAGTTTAAGTCTTTGGTTCTTTTAATTGTGATGATTTAGGCTCACATTTAACAAAAACCCACCAATTCCACTATCTCAACAAATTAGAATACTTCATAAGACCAATAAAAAAAACATTTTTAGTGAATTGTTGGCCTTCTGGAAAGTATGTTCATTTACTGTATATGTACTCAATACTTGGTAGGGGCTCCTTTTGCA
>JAPDDO010000091.1:0-45000 GCA_027422415.1 Schizothorax lantsangensis
TTTACACGTTCTGCTTTGGGAGTGATCCTTTGTTGCGTCGATCACTTTCGGGAAGGTAACTAGTGGTCTTGGAAGTTCCTCCATTTGTACACCATCTGTCTGACTGTGGTTTTGTTTGTCCAAACTCTTTAGAGATGGTTTTGTAACCTTTTCTAGCCTGATGAGCAACATCAACTCTTTTTTCTGAGGTCCTCAGTGATCTCCTTTTTTCGTGATATGATTCACTTCCCACAAACATGATCAGACTTTGATAGATCCTGTTCTTTGAATAAAACAGGTCACATACTGACATCTGATAGTCATTGCACTGACTGAAAACACCTCTGCACAGATGGACTCTAATTTCACCTTTAAATTAACTGCTAATCCAAGAGATTCACATACTTTTGCCATTCACAGATATGTAATATTGGATCATTTTCCTGAATAAATTAAATGACAAATAAAATATTTTTGTCTCATTTGTTTGATTGGGTTCTCTTTGTCTACTTTCAGGACTTGTGTGAAAATCTGAATATGTTTTGGGTCACATTTATGTAGAAATATAGAAAATTCTAAAGGGTTCACAAACTTTCAAGCAGCACTGTGTATATTATTATATATATATATTATATATGTACATATATATATATATAATATATATACACACACACACACATATACTTGTATATATATATATACGTATATATATATATACGTATCATTTATGATTTTATAGGGACTTTGAACAGAATCACAGAATGTTTACGGCTGATCACCGAGTCGGCAGCGATTCACTGAACTGATATAAATAAGACTTTATTCGATAAATCTAAGACATGTAAACTAATCTAACACATGAACACAGGCACTCACACATTCATACACGTTGCAGGAAGAGAGAAAGTTAGGAAAGGATGAGTTTAAGAGAATGAAAATGTGAAATCCCAAGCTTATAGCAATATGTGCTATTGCATAGACCTGAACAACCATCAATCACTTATTTAACCCTCGCATTGAGTTTCTCAACGAGGCTAAAATTTATATTAAATGCACCAGCTCAGCTAGAATCTGGAGGTAGGCCTACTTGCGTTGCGTGTTAAGGGATTCCCTTTTGTCAAGTTGTTCCAGGAAATGGGGTTTCCCGAGGTTGCTGATTGGTTGGAAGTTCAGTAGTCGTTGAAGTGATGTCTTGGAAAGCCAATGGTTGGGCGTTGGCTGAAGATGCAGAGTTGTGGTCTGGTTGAAGTTTTGAGGCGGTCACACTCGAAGTTGGACTTTGTGGCAAACTTAACTTAGAACTCTCAACGGAAAGAAAATAAACTAAAGTAAAAGAATAAAAGGATGTAACGAGACTAGTTGTTTTTTCTTCTCATCGTGGTGTTAAGTAGCAGCTGGCATGTAAGCCAGAGCAAGTTCAAATAGCGCTAAAAAGCAGCATCAAAACAGGGTGGCACAAGCAGAAAAGCATTGACTAAAAAGAGCCCAAAAGCATAATTTGGTGGTGTCCTGAGTTTTTAACTGGGCTTTTGGACACATCCCAAAATGGTGTGTTGACCAATTAGATATTATCTTAGCTCGGGGTGTTGCTCTGTTTCTCCTCCCGATCCATAAATCAACATGTTATCTGGTCAGTCACATAGTCCGAACTTTCCTGCTCTTGCAGAGTATAATTTTGTACATGATTTCTATAACCAGAATATGATACATTTGACAAAGTATTGATTGGAAGAACATTTCAAGCTAGAATTTTCACACTCATACATACCAAACATGAATATGAACCCTTAAGCTATTCAATAGTTATTAAAAAATACCATAATATCATAATACATAATGAGTAATTAGGACATGCTAGTCAAATGTGTGGGTTACATACATATATGGAGTTATGCATAGAAATGATTAGTTGCTCATAAGTCTTTTAAGATGATTTTAGGTGCATATGGAAAAGGCAGTTTCTGTGCCATTCTGTGGATGTGAGAATGTGTTCTGAGGAACAAAGGTAAAAAAAAGGTTTTAGAAGGAATTTCAGTCTGGTTCTTGTCCTCTAGTTGGGGGAACCCACCCAACAAAGTCTATACTAATGATTTCCCTCATGTGATGGTCATGATGTGCTGTGTCTTTGACCATCAATCTTGGTCACTTGCTCCAAATTTGACAATCTCCTTCCTGCGTTGGAATTATCTATAAGTGTTCTTCTGTCTTAATGTTGCAAGCTGTTCTGAGAAAGAGGCTTGCTTCAGACTGGCTGGCTCTAGGGATTTAATTTATGAACATCCTGTTGTCTTGGGCCTCTTTGTGGAATTTGGCTCTTTTGGTGGTTCTAACACCAATCTGAATGAATCTTAAATTGTCTGATTCGCTCTGATATCCTACAATACCACACACACACACACACACACACACATACATATATATATATATATATATTGTCAGGGGTGAAGAATCACAGACAAGTTCCGTTCCAATAAACTGCCCCGGAGGGTGGATTTATTGGTGCAACAGGTAAAATAGTCGGTGTACGGGTGCGCTGGTGCAGTCTGTGCTCTCCTCCTCAGTCCTGGTGCAGGGTGCCCGTGCTCGTGCTCTCGGGTGGCTGTCTGGTCACAACGCTGCTGTCTGCATAAGCAAAAGGAGATCAGAGAGAGAGAGTTAGCTGCAGTCTTGCTGGAGATTCAACTCAACAGTGGTGAGCTCCGTGGGGCTTATAACGCCACCGGCTGACGAGCCGCAGCTGGGACCGATCAGCGGTAATGAGGACGTGCAGGTGTTTTTCCTCCGTTTCCAGGGCGACGCTGATGAGATACCGGGACGCTCGTCACACTATGTAACGAGATAAATTGTTATATAAATATTAGTTCTTAGGTTCTTTAAGTAAATCCTGCGTTAATGAGATCGTGCTTCCTATTGAGGCGCTATTGCCCAATGAGTTCGAAGAGTCTGCAGCAGAGCTATGGAGAACTGCTGTGGGTGAGTCGATTTTGTTGTAGCTCCACACTAAAAGTTAAATATATCGTTTCATGTGAAATGTTAGACACTGGTTGAAAAGTATTGAACATCATAGACATTGATTGATTTGTGGAGTGTGTTTTCTTTTTATATACGTGTTATTTTGATACTTTTATTTCCGTTTTGATGTACTCTTTTCCACGTGCGCCATTTTGCCATGTGCTAATGAAGTGAAACGTATTCTGAATAGGTGGAACTATAACATGACTGAACTTTCCATTTGTCTCCTACTGCTCTGTGTGCAGGTAATTATTTATTTATTATATAGTGTTTACGAGTTTACTCTGCTTATTCAGTTGTGCATTTTCTGTATTTTTAAGTAAATGTTTTATGCTAATTGTGTTTTGTAAAGCACTTAATTTGTGGTTTTACTAAGAAATTTTGTATTTCATTAACTTCTCATACATACAGAGTTCCCATAAAATGGATGATGTAAGCTGTGTAATTTATGTAACTCAATATTTCCATTACTTTATATTTAGTTTTTCTATTCATGTTATTCATGCTTGATTTAAAATGTCTATACGATCACAAAGCAATAAGTTTAATAAGAAAAAGACAGAAGGAAAAGACAACACTGAATTGTTTAGAAAAAATGTTTAATTGTCATGGAGAGAAAGTACATATTTCAGATTCCTGTATTATTGTTGTCTGTTTTGTTTAGAACACCATACTTTACTGTACTGTAATATTAAGTGCAGCAGAGCTATGGAGAACTGCTGTGGTGGAACTATAACATGACTGAACTTTCCATTTGTCTCCTACTGCTCTGTGTGCAGGCATCAAATAAATTCTAACATCATCCATGTCCAGAGTGTGAGTGCTGATGAAGGGGTGGGACAAACCGGGTCAGATAAAGACAGAAAAAGGTCACATATATATATATAATATATATATATATATTGAAGAGACAAGGGATTTTGATGATCTCCCTTCAGTAATCACTGAGCTCAATCTATAGAAGGACTAAAATAACAGCATTCCATCGTGTATGTGCAGTGATGAATGTTTTGACTTATTCTGTGTTGCAGGTTCAGGCACGATGAGCAGCATTATTCCCAGGAGCAAAGCAAAAGGCACTGACATCTGTGCATTTAACAAATACTATTATATAATCCGCTCTGACCTCGGCTGCTATATGCAGACAAGTAATTTAAATAAAGGTGCAGATATCTCTCTATTTTGAGTCTGCACCCTGCCTGCCAAAATGGAGACCATTACATTGGTGGAGATAGCTACTTTCACATCATCAATGGCAATTCCTGCCGTAGAGTCACAAACCTGACGACAGACAGCGATGCTGTAGTTTACAGCCTTCATCCCAACTGCCAGGGTGGAGACCACTACTTCGCAGCCTGTGGCTATTTTTACATCATCTTCCAAGAAAAGGGCACTTACCGAAGACAACAAACATGACTAAAGACTCATATGGTGAATAACTCAACTGGATCCCAACTTCAGAGACGGTCTATATTACTGGGGCCTACCATACTCCAAGCAAAGTGGCTTCTCCTTCCTCAAGCCCGCCTCAGAGTGGGGTGTTGAGTTCTGCACCGGTCCTGATCTCAGCACAGACGAGCACAATGCTGTCTATTCTGTTCATCCTGAGGTTCTTACCTTCATTCCTGGTGGGCTGTCTGTAACTAAAGGCCCAGCCATTGGCATGTGGGAGAATATTAAAACGATATAACTAATGACAGCAGCACACGGTGACATGGCAAAAAGAAGATCACTAAAAAGGTTGGATACAATGAGGAGAAGATGGCCCAGATCACTCACAACTGGAAGATAGACTCATCAGACTCGATTGAATCTGGAGAGCTTGCAAAGTTAATTGCGAAGTTGCAGTTCTCCTTTCTGCAGAATGTGGAGGTTCACATGTCAGCACTGAAGATGAAAGCTGGAAAGACGCAACTGAAGAGGAAGAAACAACTCACATTTGGGCTGAAGCCAAATGAGCGTTTATATCTGTGGCAGCACAAACTGTGTCTTGGACAAGAACCAGTGTTGTTCTCTGTGTGATTTAAAGATTTCCAGTAAGCCAAACCCTCCAACTTCACCCGCACAACCATGAATATCAACATTTCAGGATCACTGAACTCTAAGGATAATCAAGTGCTTTTCAGTTCAATACATTAACTATAGCTTCTCAAGTAATTATATAGATATGCTGGTGTACTGGTTAAAATGAGTCTGGAATCATTTAATATAGCAAAGAGATTTTTCAGTTACAGATGATGTAACTACAATTACTGAAACTTTGTGTTTATGATTAAAAGAATCTGACAATGCTACTTTAAATCTCACGAAAAATTAAATAATGCAAACCGCTCTTGAAGTCTTGCTGTTTTCACTGTCATTCTGTTTCTTTACCAGAACACTGTATGTTTGACAGCACACAGACATCTGTTAGATGTGTGATGAAAACCAAAGTGTTGCACAAAAACAATTGTATGCCTGTTCTTTGTGGTGTTTAGTGTAGATCTTGTAATATAACACAACAGATTGCATTTTTATCTTACTGAAGGTGAAAGCTAGATGGGGACAGAGTTTATTTGTTTCACAACAAAATAATGTCTGAGAGTTCCTGCCCTCCTAGCATGGTTAGACAAGTTACCAGACTTTGAAAATTCTATTTTAATTAAATTCAGTTTATTTATAAAGCACATTTAAACTCAGCCTTGGTTGGCCAAAGTGCTGTATATAGATTTGAAAAATAATAAATAAAATGAGACAGATCAAAGTTACAAAGAATAGACACATTTTTAACAATGATTTTAATTCGGCAAAAGCAGGAGCGAAGGCTGAATCCTGGAACAAACAGGAGGTGACGGTTGTTTTGAGACTGAAGATGGATTATAAGTGTTGTAACAAGCAGATTGGATAGATGGTAAATTATTAAGAGCTTTGTAATCAGAGATAAGCCTTTATAAATCAGTTCGGTATAGGACTGTAACCAAGCGTAGGATTGGTGTGATATGGTCACGTTTACGGGTTCCAGTGAGTGAATGGGCTGCTGCATTCTGCACCATTAGGAGGTGAGACATGAAGGAAAGAGGTAACCCCACATACAGTAGTCTAATCGTGTAGAGATACAGCATAGGTGACAGTTTCAAAACTTTGCCTGCTTAAAAACATATACTATTTCTGCTAACCAGCAAAGATGGTAAAAAACTGGCACTAACTACAGCATTAATTTATTTTGTTCAAGACTATTGTCTTGGTAGAATCCTAGGTCTTTAAATTTCAGGTACAAGTCAGTTCACTGACTTAAGTTTCTTAGTGAAGAACATGGGTTGCAGCATCTTAATTTTGAACTCTCAAAGTGCATTAGATGGAATAATTTAACTTTAAAATGTACAAAATTTTCATATTTTTCCCCAATTCTTCGTCTTTTTATTTTTAAATATCGCAATAAATATCATATCATGAGATTTTGATATCGTTGCATTCCTATGAACAACTAATCTGATTAAAACATTTAAGCACGGAAATTTCGGGAAGAATGATTCTGATTTTATTGCTTTTGGTGTAAACAGTGATTGATAATGTATTGACAGGAACAAGGTTGTGCAGTTGAGGCTTACGCAGCCTGTTTGTATGTGAAACAATCTTGAGGAGAAATCAAAACAAATGATTTATATATTTAACATGTGTCACGACCAAGTGTGCCGTTTTCCCTGAAAACCACAATTGCAAATTTGACATTTATTTTTTATACAAGAGTTCGAACGAGTAGTTAATATACAGTACAATATTGTCAATGTTGATTTTGTAATGCCTTTGTGGAGAGGAAGGACACACACACATCTGAACTAAGTGCAACACAAATTCCTCAGGCTTAACCTGTTAACCCGCACCGGCCCGAAGGGCGTGTCTGCGCTTTTAATTACCTTTGTTTTAGAACAATATTCAAATCAACTATCATAAACTATATAGCATTTGAAAGCTAAAACACTCAAGATTTATGTTCTGAGCTTGTTTTTGAAATCAATACACCAGAGAGGAAAGGGTTAACATAAATGCTGAAGGACCGGCCATTTATAACATGTACAAAGTGAACGGCATTACTTACTTTGATCGCCTATAGCTCTGGTCAGCTCGGACTATTCCAAGAAACACTAGCATACATTTCAAGGGAAGGGTCCACTCTTCAAAATGCATCCCACTTTTATTATCCAAAACAACGAAAAAATAGGGGGAAAAAGGAAAAAGGAACGATCCTCCTTTGTTTACATGAGCGATTCGAGTTACAGTTATCGATAGCGTCCATTTTCGAAGAAATATCGTATTCCAGTCTTGAAACGCCATGAATCTCCCAAAGAATGGTCTCTTCCGAGCAAAATCAGCCCTCCCCCGTCTCTCTCCATCAATCACAGGGTTTGTTATAACCCAGAACAGTCAGGGAGTCTCTGACTGTCTTACCGAGGTGTCAATCTGCGCATGTCAGATTTTGGCTCTTTGAAGCCAGCCAATGCCTAGCCAGCAAAGTTTTGATGGATGGAAGTGTTAGCCAATCACAAGGACGTTTACAGTGTTTGATAGTTTGCATAATTTGCGAAGCATGTTTACAGAATACCCCGGGCGCAATGTGTGTGCGCCCTCGGCTTTTACGCATTGCCTTCACATAATGGCGTCGCGGCGCTGCACGGAGTGTTTATCAGTGAGCGGATTCTCTCCAAAGCTTACAGCCGAGTCTCTCCATCATGGATCATCGACTTGAGAAGAGTTTTTGTGTCGTTTGATCGTGTTTGGAGGACGTGGTGAGAATCAGCGGCGAAGAGAGCAACAAAGACCCGTTCAGATGCATGGCAAGCAGGGATAGCATTAGCACGTAAGTTTCAACACCGTTCTCTTGAATGTTTATGTATGTTTATCATGTATTTGCAGCTTTTGATTCATGTTAGCTGTTTTAGATTCTAAAAATTACAACGGAGAGGGATAATATGAAGGGGCTACATGAGTTGTGTGTGTGTGTGTGTGTGTGTGTGGTGTGTGTGTGTGTGTGTGTGTGTGTTCGTTCGTTTGTTCGTTAGTTTGTTTGACAGTGTTGCAAGTTTGATTTGTTTTGCTTACACACTTTCTCACTCTTTCTCTCCCTTTCATGTCTTTCAGTGGGTTTGGTGTGTCCAGTTGGTCAGAGAACAAACCTTTTTAGTGACTGCCTTGAGTGTCTTCCTACACTGTAAATACTGTAAATAGTTGCTTTAGTTTTTCATTAACATTATTTAGTAATATAGTAATATATTACTATATTAGTTAAATAGTAATATTCATAATATTTAGCAGATCATTTTTTAAAAAAATTACAAATGTTGTAAAAACAGTGTATTTTGCATGTTTTGTGTTTTCATTAGTTCAAAAATGATAAAATCTGTTTTGGATCACTGTTTTCATTATCAGAATTGTTCAAAATAAAGACTGTTCAAATTCTGAAATAGTTTTGTGTTTTTATGTGGTTTCATTGGTAGAGCAGTTCTGAATTGATATACGTATATGTAGTATACAGTGTCATATGGAGTCTCTAAATAGCCTTTTTGAAAGGATTCCTAGACTTTTCTTGAATAAAAGATCCAAATGACTTTTCCAAAGCTTTTCTTGAAATGAAATACCATAAAGATGTAGTTTCTGTAAGTTTTTACCCCCAAAAATGTTTTATTTCAGGAAAAAGTAGGCGTTTTATTCAAAAATGCCATTTGGAGACCTGGTAACAAATGACCAAATGAGTCAGCACTACAAATGCTGTTCAGAAATAGTTTTTTATTGTGTGTTTTGGTGGGCAGAGCAGTTCTTGAATTGATATACATATATGTATTATGTAGTTTTGACTCATTTGCACATTTTGTTACCAAGTGTCCATTTGGAGTCCAAATGGCTTTTTTGAAAGGACGCCTAGACTTTTTTAAAATAAAAGCTTACAGAAACTACATTTTTGGGAGTATCATCCTCAAATTTGAGTCAAAACATGGTTAGATATTCAGCTTTATCTTTATGGTGTTTTCAGGACTTTGGCATTCAAGTCTCTTCCATTTTTCCCTTAGTGAATTTCATTCAAAGATATCGCGAGTCACTTTCAAGTATATTTTACCTTGTTTTACTCTGTTGCTATACTAATTTTGAGTTATTATGACTCTAGAGTAACAAAGGTTCAAGTGTCTAGTTTCAAACAATACCAGATTTTTAAATATAGACCTTAGGGTTCAAGAGCTACAGACATTTTTATTTGGTTATGTCGTTTTTCACAAAATGCTCAAAAATAGGGGCGCAGGTTAAGAGGTTAAAGAAGTTTTCTTCACTATCTGCAAGTCATAAAATTGACAGACGAACAGCACCTCACCCAACTGGCTGGCCAATTTCCTGCCATGCTTTTGGGTTATCATCGTAAGGAAACCTCTAAAAAAATAGGAGAGCTTTGAGGTAAACATCTGGCAATGGTCCAGCGACAAACTTTATGATATCTCCTGACCGCTTAAGCAGTAACTCAATGATGGTATCAACAAGAAAGACTTTTACGAGAGCTGGAGTGGGGCAGATGCAGGCCCAAAGTGACTTTCCTGAACTCCCGTTTCTCTCACATTCCAAACTGAAACACCCCTCAATTTCTCTTCTTGAACAAAGAACATCCAAACTCTCATAAACTTTATACCAAAAGACAAATAATACCTGTTGCTGTTATCAAAAGCAATATATATAATATATTTACAATATATATAGTCAGGTTGCATTTTATGAAATGAAAGTAAGCTTGCTGTGTTATTGTAATCAATGGTATTTTTGTGTAATCTTTGGAGGTATAATTTTCTCCTGTAAAGTGAGGAGTACTACATGATAGCATCAAATGCACGATGTGTTGTTTTTAATCTTTAATTTGAACCATTTTGTGTGTCTTAGCAGGAAAACTATTAACGTGTAGGAAATTGAATTTGGTTTCATTTTAACGGCCATGATAAATGCAACAAGTTGGTGTAAATGAAAGTTAACTTTTATTATAATAATGTATGATTACAACGCATACAGAATGTGTTAAGATATTTTCCTCATGAGATTAAAGCAACTAGGCGAGAGGATTTACTGCATGGAAAATGAGCCGTGTAGGCGGAGCTCCGTCTACAGGAACCCTTTCATTGGAAAGAGCGCTGGTGGACATCCTGACGTTAGTCCATCTAAAAAGCGGACCCCCGCTCTCTTCTCGCTCTCTCTGCCCTCTGCTCGAAATCGCGCATTTTCTTGAAACTTGGAGCTACTCCAAAGGAGCTCTAGCCTTTAACATCTAGGCCGAGTTTGAACATTGAACCAACACTCAGTCAAATCTCTGAAGACACCCTTGAAAGTCTGAAGCTACGCGAAAGGAACTCAAGGAAGAACTCAAGAGCGTCAAACAACACCGAGCAGCCAAACAACCAGAAGGGCATCCCCAGAGTGATGTCACGCAACGACGCGCGGAATTCCCTCAAGCCACACAGCGTCATTTCAACTTAAAAGCAAGTATCAAACAAAATCTCTATAAAGTGGCTGAACTGGTCGTATCTATCTCTAAAGTAAGGATAATAGAGTTCTCCTCTTGATGATCGACACGGGTAAAATCATGTGGAAATAGCAAAACAGTGCTATATTTTAATCATTCTCAATTGCAACAATTCATTGCCTGTGTGTATGTATTTTGTTTTATGTTATTTAGCTTAGTTCATGTATTGTAGTAAGATAGCAAAAATAAACTCTTGTTTGATTTTTAGAGAAGTGTTCGGTGTTCTGTTGTGAAATATTCAAATCAAACTTTGCCCAGATTACGTTACCTATGCTCATAACTGTCATAAGGTTATTTAAATAATTCTGTATTATTATATCGTGGCCACGAGAATAAACAGAATTTCTCAGATATACTGAAATCTAACAACTCGCTGGATGATTGTTAGATGAGGTATAAGTTGGACGTTTTGATTAATATCAATTGATTATATCCATATCAGACTTTAAGATTCAGTTTAAAACTAAAATTAAAGTAATGGATAAAAGTGTTATTATTACAATTTGTATAACGAAAATAGTTCCAAACAAAGATCACAGCAGAACAGTCGCACATCTCTGAGCAACACACAGCATTGTTTCTTTACTGAATGATTCAGTGTTTAATTAAATCATTTGAGTCAATAATTCAGTGGTCCATTCATAAAGACAGGCTCTTGCTTCATTCTTGAATGAATCAGCCATCTGAACGAATCGTTTAAATGAATGACTCACTCATTAAGACAGTCACTTGCTGCCACCTACTGGCGGTTTACTTTTATATCTAAAAGTACCTTTACTTTGCATTTTTTTCTCAACATTTCATATTTGGATATAAAAAAAACTGATTTAAAACACCAATTCATTACCTTATTTATACTTTTATAATTTTTCAGTGTAAATGCATCTAAATGCCACTTCAGCTGCTTCTGTTTCTTCTGCAGTGGAAAGATTGTTTTTGTTAATATTGATTTCATTGGATTGGTAACAGCCCTATAGTGTCTTATTACATTAAGTGAAATATTAATAAAATGTAAGAATTTGATATGAAAGATGATGCATGCATTTAATACGGTTAGGGGAAAATGCCCTTTAAATAGACAAAAAATAAAAGACCTGGAAATCAATTTTTTTATATTTTTTTTTTAGTAAGCAGTAACTTTAGTCATATAAAATTTAATTTCCCAACAACAAAATTTTGGCCGGTGAAAATGCTGAGTGACATTTTAGAAAGTTTAAAGGATAACCCCTCAGATATTTCTATTAAAACGCTTACCTGACCGGAGAGAGCAAAGAGCTGCTGGGAGGATCAGATGAGTCCAAAAGACAGGTCATTAGTCTCACTGGCCAGAATTAATCAAGTGCAATACAATTCATTAAAAATGTGTATTATTATAATAAATACTATAAATAATCTTTCTCATACTGCTGGAGCAGAGGTCATCTGATATAGTGGTTTATGTCAGGTTGAGCACATGACATGATGCCAGTTAATGAGCTACTTCCATTGTGCTCTTTTGATCAATGCAAGTAACCTGGGGTTAAATTATAGTCTCTAGCATGACATTTATATATTCATATTACTGAACAGCTTCTTTGATGTAAAGGAAGGATTTAAATTGATGGAACTGTTCCTTACCTGTTTCTCAAAAGAGATTTGATGTCAGGTGTGATTGAACTTGTATCCTTTCAGGAGAATCGTCATAATATAATGAGCAGAAGCACAATAATCTTTGAGGTATTTTGTCTTGATGGTTGGATTTTCAGCATTAAGCTGCAGAAAGAAATAACAGAAAACAAAAATACAGAAAAAATGCATAAAAAGTCATGAACATGGATTGAAGAATATACCAGCATTATCAAAAATACTATCCACCTCTGAGAGGAAGATTTCTGACAGGAAAAAAATTATTTTCTGAAGTAACTTATAATAAAACTTATTACAGTATAATAAAATATATTCTGAAGTATATATGTTTTTAACCCCAAATCAAGTTGTATTAATTATTTTTAAAGTGTTGGGAGGACATTTCAGTATAATAAAACATATTCAGACAGGATTTGGTCTGAGAGGATGATTTCTGAACACTGTTAGCAATTTCCCTGTATTTTTACAGTAAGTTACTGGCAGCACCGGTTGCCAGCAAGTTACTGTATTATGATTTACAGTAACTGTACTGTAATTCACTTTGCGGTACACAAAAACGGTACTGTAAAACTAGAAAACAGTACTTTACTGGATTTTTAGTGCATTTTGTAATTAAATAAATTTCTGCTTTAATTTACTATACGGTGTTGTACTGTAATATAAATATTGATGCATTACTGTTAAATATTAATGTCATTTCACATTAATTACTTAAAATTATAAATATATATATATAACATAACTGTATTTGGTGTAGGATATAAATGTATAGTTAGTAATATTATAATGCTACTGTACTTCAGAATAACATTGCAAATCAAAAGGCAATCCAAACAATGTTCTTATCAGAAACATTTTTATTCAATCAATTAATGATTAAATAGTTTTAATCATTAATTAAAAATTAATGATTCATGTTTAATCAATTAATAATTAAACATTAAAACCATTACCACTACCAAGTGTGCACAGATGAATGAAACAAATCTATACAATGAAGGGAACTTTGGAGGTACAATGTCCTTAAGAGAGAACTACAAATGAACAAACAAAAACAAGAACAACAAATGTCCCACTAAAAGTGCTGGAAAACAGGATTCAGTTTGAGGTTTTCCACTCATATTCTATCAAGGACAGAATAAAGAGGTTTATGTGAGGTTTCATGGCTGTGACCTTCCTCTGTACGTCTTTCTTGGTCATCTTGCTGACTCCCTGTCTGGCAGTACACTTCACCCTCTGTCTGGTATTTTCGTCTTCAGGATTTATTCTGACCAGAAGCCTGTTAGCGATATCATACCAGTCAATAAATATGCTTTAAAAAAACAAAACAAAGAAAGACGGTAACACTTTCTAAGAAGCCCGTGCTCATAATGATTTATATTATGAGCCCCATTTATACTTATTTATAAGCTAGTATTGCAGTGATATAAATATATTTACAAAGACCTATAATGCATTACAAGAACAGTTATATTTATATTACTTTTATAATTACTTATAAGTGATACATTTGCTTTTTCAATGTGCATGCTCATAATCCATTGATTGACATTTCAGTACTTCATGAATGGACAGCGGGTCTTAAAGGTTGTGCTCACATGTTCATCTTAACTGCGTTTTTGGGAAAGGTATGTGAAAAATGTTATAAACCATCGTAATCTCACTTGCAGAAATACTCTTAACAGCCAAGATTTGTCGTTATCGGGAAATGCAGCTGTGGACAGATGGCCAGTCCATCACAGGGCTCATAGACACACACACATTCACACTTAAGCCCCTACAATAAAGGCCATTTAGCATTTCCAGTTCAGCTAATCTCCATGTATTTGGCCTGTGTACTTCAGTAATGTACTTCAACTTGCTGAGTAAATCAACTGTGCTATTTTGGGACACCATGAATATGAAATAAAATGTGCTTTTAACATGCTTTCTCTGTATTAAAACTGTATTTAATTACCACTTGTAGTACACTTGAACCCGCTAGTGTATGAAAGATGGGTTCAAGTGTACTACAAGGCAGGGCCGGCCTGTGGCATAGGCGACATAGGCAGTTTCCTAGGGTGCAAAATGACTGGGGGCGCGCTGCACAAAAAGTTTTTTATTTTTTTTTTAGAAGTGACCATCATGCGCTCCTGCACCCATATATTAAGCAAAATGATTACTGACAGTTAACAATTTTAGTACTGATTTTTTCTACAGAAATGTCCACTTTTGGTATGGCAAGATGTCTTAAAATGTATTTATTTTTCTAACATTTAAACTTAGACCAAATTATTAGATTACCTTTTGACTTTATGAATACACCTCTCAGTTTCAACCAAAGATGGCTGATTGATGCCCATATAAATGGAGTTACAGTAGTCTAATCTTGTTGAAACAAATGCATGAATCACTTTTTCATAATCCTTAAAAGAAAGGAATGGTTTTACCTTAGCTAGGACTCTAAGATGGAAAAAACCTTGTTTTGACCAAAGAACTAATCTGTTTGTCAAATTTAAGAGAGCTACCCCAAGTACCCTAGCAACCACATAGCAACACCTTAGCAACCATCCTGGGTACCCTAGCAACCACCCCAAGTACCCTAGCAACCACATGGCAACACCTTAGCAAACATCCTGAGTACCCTAGAAACCGCTTAGCAACACCCTAGCAACCACCCTGGGTACCCTAGCAACTACCCGAGTACCCTAGCAACCGCATACCAACACCCTAGCAACCCCCTAGTGACCATCCCAAGTACCCTAGCAACCACCCTGATTACTCTAGCAACAACTTAGCAACACCCTATCAACCAGACTGGGTACCCAAGCAACGGCCCTAGCAACCATCATGGGTGCCTTAGCAACCACCCCGAGTACCCTAGCAACCACCCAGAACACCCTAGCAACTAACTAACAACACACTAGCAACAAGCTACCAATCACCAATAGTGAATACCCAGAACACTAAGCAGCAATAAAACGATATTATCCAGAATCACTGAGCAGCGTGTGTGGCAGTGGGGAGAAGGATGGAAGCTGAACAAGGCAAGAAAGTTTATCAGCAGCGTTATGGACCAGTACATGAATGAAATTTGTTTATTGATTATGATGAGGACATGATGGGGTTAATTTATTGGATAAGGGAAATTATATATTAAAAAAAAAAACTTTTAAAAAAACTGCTGTGTTATTAGTATATCAACAACATCGTTTGCACCACGCTCCTCCGTTACTTGATCTTTTTATTTTGGTGCATCAATCTGTTAAGTTACTTTGTATAAGAAATTATGATTAAAAACAAAAATTATGATTAATTACAAAAAAAACAAATCTACTAAAATTGTCATTCTTAGTGATGTGTATATATCATATTTTATGTGTGTATCATTGCATTACATTGCATTATATGTGTATATCATTGTTACATCAAGGTATATCCATCCAAACATATTTTAAAGTTCCTTGGTTTTGTCTCCATTAGAGGTGAGAATTTAATATTTAAATATTTAAAGAATTTAATATTTCTGGTTGTAATGATTCTTCTTCCTTAAAAGTATAAAATAAAATAAATATACATTAAATATAAAAGTTAATCACTAAATTCATTACATATTGTCTCGTTCTCTATATTTTAATGGCTATAACAATTTGAGAGTATTAATTTTAAACTACTCATTATTAAAGTATGCTATTCTATTTCTGTGGCTCAGTGGTAGAGCATTGCGTCGTGGGTTCAATTCCCAGGGAACACACATGCTGAAAAAAAAAATGTATAGCCTGAATGCAGCTAAATGCATAAATGAAAATGTAAAAAAACAAAGACAGAAATATTTTAATTTATTTGTGTTTAACTTTTTAGTATGTGGAACCTAATTTATATATTTTAATGATTAAAACAAAATGTGTTTGTAATTGTATAATTTCTAATAAGGGTTGGTGCACTTTCAAAAAAAAAAAAAAAAAAAAAAAATCCACTATCTCCATGGGCTCTCTCTTCCATATATGGATAGAAGAGTAACGCTGCATGACTATTGGCTGCGCAGCTGAAGATCGCGCTGCTGATTGGCTGAGTAATACACTGATAGAGCGAGACCAACGGCAGATGTTCCAGAACTCTCCTGAGGTAAGTATGAATGGTTTCTTTTTCTGATTTCTGCTTTTAATAACGAATTTTAAGAAATAAAATATGTTGCCCAAGTGGGTTATACTATTGCTGTTTAAAGTTTTTTGTGTGCATTAGTAGCTAATTCTGAATGTTAACGCAATATTGCATGTGCAAGAATGCTGTTTTTAAGGTATTTTAGCAGAGATTAGTCATTAACGTTAGGCCGCTGTTGATCGATGTTGTGTATTATTTTTTCCTGTTTGAATGTGCTTTTAGGACAGTATTAGGACAGTAATTCATAATATTAACCGTCTATTAAAGAAATGCTTTAGTTTGAGGTGGCTGTGAGGCATTAGAAATCCGTGAGGCCTGATTAATGGTGCGTGTTGGCCGTTATTAACTCGTGAAGTATTTTCTGCTGTTCCATAAACGTGGATGGTGGTTTTTCACTGATTCACGAAGTAAGAATAGACAGAGGTCTGAAACTACACGCTGACCGCCGCGTCCTGACAGGCTAGTGCTGGCGAATCGGGTCAGATTCACACACGGAGTCCGCGTGGGGTCGATATTAATGGGACTGTCGTCTCGGTCGTGGGTCCGGGGGCCTTGACGCTTCGAGCGTAAATGAACACAAAATCTGTTTATTTTTGGCCACAGAAAATGTTGTTGATATACAGTTTAGATGCAGTGCAGCTACTCTTTTATGTTCTTTTTTCGTAATTTGATCGGAATACAATTAGAGTACTTTATTATGGTAATGTTTAATGGTTTTGAGTCAAGTTTGAATCGTGGACGATTTGTCTTACAGGGCTCCAGACAAAAAAATCGAGTAAGGAGCCATTGGCTCCTATTAGAGAAAAACTTAGGTGCCAAATTATTTTTTTAGGTGCCGCAGAATAAAAGTGTTTTATTTTATTATTATCATTTTTTCCCTACATTTAAACATTTCAATCATTCTGTCATGTGTTTGTCTCATCTTTTCTTGACTTTATCAGCATTTTAATCCATCTTGTAGATGGTCAGGTCGACCTGGGAACTAATGTTCACTTAAAGGGAACTAAATGTCTTTTCCAAATTGAAATATACAGTCACAAAGAATTGTTCATTACACAGAATCTGTACCAATATAATGGACCATAAGCATCACTTGGCCACTGAGTGTAGTTTGGGCTCCTCAGTGCATGCTATAAATGTTGTCATGTCTTTCACACATTCAGTCTGTTTTTCTTCATTAGTAAAATGACATTTTATAGGAGTTGAATCATGTAGACAGCAGATTAAGTAAAAATATAAATATGCAATAGCGCATAAATATAGCTAAATGCTCCTCTTTATAGTTATTTTTCTAGCTGACTGGTGAGCTTATGGACACTGAGAGGTTATTCTGAGGTAAATGTATTATTACAATGCAATGTTTACAAGCTTTACTCGTTTTCCTCAGTTTGACACTGAATGGGCTTTTACATGAAACATTTCAGTAAGTTGTACTGTAGACTCTTATAAAATAGCCTGGCTTTTGATGTTAAATCATGTTCATTTCGTACTATAGTAGTAAAGAGAAAGATATAATGGGTTCACTTGCTGCTTTAACTGAGGCGCTAAAGAGATCGCACCTGCCGCATTAAGCCTGTGTTATACTTTCCGCGTGCGCAATCCGGACGCATACACGGACAGCGTGGACACGGACTACTTGTATTTATACCGAAAGTGTACACTGGAGGTCCACATTAAAGCCGCATAAAACCCGTATTATTTGAATTTCGTTATGAATTTGGCATCATTTTAAAGCTTATATTTTGTTTATTAAAAAGTAACAAAGCACAAAGCTTTTTGCGATTACTGGATGGCAAGTGCGCTTCAAATAACCAACATGAAGTCCACGCATTAACAGAACACAGCATATAGACTAAGATCTCGATAAGAAGAAGCCATATTAGTAATGATTATAAATGAGAATGGTTGACAATATTGCCAGTATCCACAGAGCTGACAGCTTGACCTGTTGAAGTTGTGCACGAAATAGACATGTCTTTTCTGCACTTGCACGTCTCCGTCATTTCAATCTCTCTCGCGCTGCACAACTGAGCTGTGTTCAGCAGACTGTGTGATTCAGCGCTGCTGTGCGTCAGAGACCAGGACTGTTTCAAACTTTTTTCCACTAAAACTTTGATGCGTATCGTCTTTTAATTTTAAGTTTAATACGTGAACAAAGCAAAAGATGTGATCGCAAAACAATCAGGAAAAAAGTCCTTACATGCAAATGTTTACGTCATAACATGTAAATATATATAGTCGCCAGTGGCGACCTCAGCAAAAACTTCACTCGCAAATTAATATTTTTGGTCGCAAATGCGACCGTTTTAGTCGCAGTCTGGAGCCCTGTCTTAATTTATTTATTCATCTATTTTGAGTAATGAATGCATCAGGGAGGAGTGAGGGTGTTCATGTGCACTGAATGCAGAGGAAGAGCAAGCTGAATTTGTATTTTGTTTGTTGTTGACCAAGGCTGCATTCATTTGATCAGAAATACAGTTGAAACAGTGATATTGTAAGATATCATTACAATTTAAAATAACTGTTTCCTTTTTAGCATAATTTATGAATGAATTATAAATCAGAAATAAATTATATGTAATTATTACGAAGAAACATTTATTATTATCAGTGTTTTAAAAGGTTGTGCTATTGCTTAATATTGTGTGAAAATGTATATTTTTGTGATAAACTGTGATGCATTTTAACGTTTTGTAATAAACTGATGCATTTTTCAGTATTCTTTGAATACAAAGTTCAAAAAGTTTAAAAGTCTAAAATCTTATGTAGCATTGTTAAATACTGTCACTTTTGATCAATTCATGTCTGCTTAATAAAAGTATCACACACACACTCACACATATATATATATATATATATATATATATATATACAGTATATATATATATATATATACAGTTACAGAATGGCCCGTATTCCTCCGTCACTGATCACTTTCACCTGCACCTGATTACTGATCATGCACACCTGCTCCTCATCACCACAGTCATTAGGACCTGGATATAAGCACACTCCTCATCCTGCACTTCTGTCGGATCTTAAAGTCACAAAGCTGCCATGATGTTGAGACTTGTGGATACGCCAAGGACTGCTACGCTACAGCAGAAGCTAGCTAGCTGAGTATACTTCCCTGTGTACCTTTCCTGCTTATTCTTACCTCCTGTCTTACCTCTCACATCCAGATACCTGAACAGCTGTGGACTCTAGTGGATTTCTCCAGGATTTCTGTCCGCCGCGAACCTGCCAAGAGACAGATATGGCACTATCCACAATACTTCCAAGAAAAGCCACTCACCTCACTCAAAGACTATCACCACTGTTGTCTCATCTATTCCTGTAAATAAACTCACTGTTTTCAACACTCACCTTTGTGTCCGGCAGTTCCGTAACATATATTGCTGAACCTAAAGTTAATAGTTATGATTCAGTTTCCACAAAAATATGAAGCAGCACAACTGTTTTCAACATTGATGATAACATGACACTGACAAAGGGAGTAATGGCCAAGGATAATTCAGTTTGCCATCACCAAAATAAATTTTAAAATATAATAAAATAAAAAGTAAATTTAAGCCGTAATAATAATTGACAATATTACTGTTTTTACTGAATTTATCAGATATATGCAGCTTTGGTGAGTATAAAAGTATTTTTTGAGAAAAAGAAAAACTTCAATATTTCAAACTTTTGGCCTCCAGCATGTAATTTGTTGTAGTTCCCTTAATGTTGGTAATTATTGCTCTGGTTTCCTCTGTTTTGTGTAGATGTGGCTGATATCCACGTGTTATATCTCTGATCTAATGTGTTTTCTGTGTCCTGATATATTTTTCATATGCCTATCTGTGATTGTAAGTATATTTAAAAATTTACCATAAACATATATTTGGACACAGCATATTCAATGTTTATATTAAGAATAAAATGAGTTTTTTTCTGGTTAAAGTCATAAGAGGTATACTGAAAATCGTAGACCTGTTTTGTGGTTATATTACCTGTCCCTGTTGTGTGCTGTCAAGCATTCATTTATTCATTTTTTTCTTTCTTCGTTTAGATTGTTCATTGAGTTTTATCTCCTGAGCAATTATTGAGGTTTGTTTGCAATATTTGGTTGTAGTACATTTAAAGGTGCAATATGCAGGATTAAGAAAATGTGAAATCTTGTATTGTAATCAGAGAACTGATTGATGTTTTTAGTTTAGGTAAATGGGAAAGTTGACAGTAGTTGTAGCTTATGGGGTCAACAGATTTTAACAAATTATGTCTGACATTTTATTTTTATTTTCAGATTACAGCATTACGAGCACAACAAACTCTCTACTGCACAATATCTGGTATGTTTTTTTTTTTTGTTGTTGTTTATATATGGTTAAAATATGAAATAATATGACAAAGCAATACTAATGAGTAGGGCTAATGCAATACTAATGCAATACTAATGAGTAGGGTCCGAATACCATTTTTTGAGCTTCGAAGCTTCGGTATAAATCAACATCAAATATTCGAAGCTTCGGGGGGGAGGGGCCTGAACATATTCTTCTCTCTAATAAAGGCAGGAATCTCTGTGCGTCTGTCTGTCTATCTGTATTTTTATTATGTTGAGAACCGTTCTTCCAATGACTTCACGCGTGGCGGGTGTGTTGCTGTGACGCAGTGTTGCATTTTGGTGCAAAATGGACACGTGACACGTTCAGAATTAATAAACTTTTAATAAAGTACAGAACAGCGCGAGCCGGAAGCGGCGTGCCTCACGCAGGCAGGGCTTATATGCTCCGAGAACGGACACTGCACTAGTGATACAAAACACACAGGTCTGTTAAGAGCAATACTTTTAATAAGGTTGAAAGACGAAAGACGTTCGTGCTGACCTATAGCATGCATATATTTCATGAAAAATCTTCTATTATAAGCGCACTTGCCGCACATCTACATTTGAAATAATGAACTTAAGCGCGCAAAAGACGCATGCGTTTTTTTTCTGTCAACTGTCCCGAGATGCGAGTGAAAGTCTTGGATCAGCGTGCAGTAGCTCTTGTAGTGCAGACGAGATGCGCTGATGTGAAGCCGCTTTGAGAGAGTGAAAGAGAGAAGATGCGGTACAGCTGAGCGCTGTTTTCAAATGACTGATTTAATCTGATAGTTTGTATGGATTTATTTACTCATCTAACCTACATGCTATATTCAATAAATGTTTTCAGGAATTTAATTGCAGTGCTTAATTTGTAAATTGAGAGGTCCCGGAATAAAGCGGGGTAACGGATCACCTGTGATTAGAGGAGGGAGAGGACCAATCTTTAGTGATTGAAAGCGTGCATCAGTTGCTTTTAACAGGGTTCGTACGGTCATGAAAAACCTGGAAAAGCTAAATTTAAAACAGCAATTTCCAGGACTGGAAATTTTTGTTAAAGTCATGGAATTTTATTTCACAAATTTATGTACAGTTATATAATAGTTATATTTATTTCTGTATAATAGTTATATTTAATCAGGTCCTGAATTTGTGTATATCGCATGGTTTTACTCATTCCCGCAGCTTTCGAGTTTATAATGAGGGAAATTCCTGCGAACATTTATTGAAAATAGCATGTAGGTTATATGAGTAAATAAATCCACACAAACTATCAGATTAAATCAGTCATTTGAAAACAGCGTGAGTGATTCAGCTGTACCGCGTCTTCTCTCTTCAGCACATCTCGTCTGCACTACAAGAGCTACTGCACACTGATCTAAGACTTTCACTCACATCTCGGGACAGTTGACAGAAAGAAAACGCATGCATCGCATTCGGTTTTGTGATAGCAGAGGGTCTGTTCACATGTCGCGTCTTTTGCGCGCTTAAGTTCATTATTTCAAATGTAGATGTGCGGCAAGCGCACTCCTAATAGAAGATTTTTCATGAAATATATGCATGCTATAGGTCAGCACGAACGTCTTTCATTGGCGAACGGTCTTTTGTTGGTGCAGATGTTCAGCCAGGCGGACAAGTTGAGAACCATTTTGCGGGGGATGCCAGGTGTCCAAAAAAAAAAAAAAAGGATATTCAAAATTCAAATCTCAAATTTGAAAATCGAATGCCAACCCACCGAACGAATAATCGAATATTCTGGTCCAGCCCTACTAATGAGTCATTGATGCACTATAGCACTTCAGAACCTGTGACTAGAAGAATACTACTAAAATTTTGTGAAATTCACTGGGGAATGTTGTAGGCCCCAATTATTTTTTCTTGCTTGTAATTTTTCACATAAAGTCAATGAGAGAGTGATGACATGATATTCAATTGGTGGGAGAACCATTCCTTTTAAGTTGCTGTAAGTTATAGATAAACAGTTTTGAAAGATAGTACCAGTTTATGTTATAGCCATGGGCTGCATCCGCAGATGCATACTCTCTGAATAGATACTTCTTATGAATACGTAATAATTTTGCAATCATTAAAAAAAATAGTCTAATGTGTGTTGTATGTATGCAGATGTACTACATTTGTCATGTTATCACTGCCTTTGCCTAAGGTTTTTTTTTTTCTTTTAAATTAAATGTTGATATTGATCTTATTTCACATACAAAGGTGTTTAGGCTATCTTTAATTGTCTGTTTGTTTTTGTTTTTGTTTTGCAGACCATCTATTCAGAGCACGACCTGCATTCTTCTCTGCAGCTGAACGCCTGGTTAGTGTGCAAAATACCTAAATGATGCTATGTCTTTTTTTTCTTTTCAGTAGTATTATCATTATAATTGCCTAATGTCTTTCTTTTCCAGGTTTTGGATTTTCTCCAAGCAGTAGTTCTTCTGTATTGTCAGACCCCCCCCACCCCCACCGCGACAAAAAAAAAAAAGTTCATTCATTTTAATACAAAGTTCACCACTTGTTCAAATACTACTGTTCTTTTAAAAGTTCATTCCTTTTAATACTAGGTTAATAATTAGTTTCGTCTGCTATTCTTTTCTTTGAAAAAAAGAAAGAAAGTTGTTTCTATTAATACTAGATTCATACTTTTTGTTTTATTTCTTCTATTCATAATTTGTTCTTTTTATTGAAAAAAAAAAAGTTTATTAGCTTTATTTGTAAATTGTTCTTTTTCTTGTCAATTAACTAACTTGTTTTTTCTTGAGAATACTTTGCAGGCTGTATCGCTTCAGCATTTTGTGAAGTAAGTGACTGTTATTTGAAAATATCCTGTAAAAATGCTTATTGAATACAATACTTTTTGACAGTAGCATTAAAACATTTTCACTAATTTTTAATCAGAGATCTGTTCAAACTCATAATGAAGAAATGTGACAGTTGTTTGCTAAACACTTATTAAAGAGATGATGTGAAATCATCTGCTTATTATTATTATTATTATTGAAAACCAAGCAGAACAGATTATCAGGATGTTAAACTTGGGTCTCTTAATCCCATTTAGCTACAAAAAGGGTTGAGTATTATGATCATAAAATTGCAAAAGGCTGTAATTTAACTAAATTAACTAACTCTAATGTGGAGTGTGTTTGAAAATTAAGCACTTCTTTGTTTACTTACATGCAGCATGTGATAGTGTTTTCAGAGCATTTCTAAAGAGAGAGTGTCTCATTTACACAGTTTATGTGTCTGTATATGCTAGTGAAGGTGGATAATTCTCTACTCTTTGACCAAGTTTTTTTCTTTCTTTTTTCTTTCTTTCTAAGTGCTGGTCATATGTCATATATGATGTCATGGATTATTTTATCTCTTCTTTGGATTTTCTCATATTTTGTCTTTTGATCTTTTGAAGGATGCCTCGGAAAGGTAGGAGATCCCAGGCTCAAAAAGTTCGTTGGATGAAGGTAGACCTGACAGGACAGGCGAGTGTCAGTAAAGGTGTTGCTCGGTTTTCGATAGACAGCACTACAAAATGGCGACAACACATCTAGAGTTATATCCGTGCAGGCGTCTCATTGCCAGAGTGATGTAAGGTATGATGTTTTCTCACGAGATCATCATTGTACATGTGTAGCTCTGACATTCCTTGCATACCACAGTGAGGGAACTGTGTTCAAACAGCCTGATCTTGACTGAGTGTTAGAGGAGGGGGATGCTTTGTATGTCGGCATTAAAATGCAGCTTATTACTGAAGGAAGATTCCGACGGAATCATCTAAGCATGGGTGAAGTACCTGTGAGCATCACAACTTCTAACCACAACTACAGCGTCCAAAAGTCAGAAGTGTTGATGGGATATCTGAGAGACAGAGCAACTCCTGAAATGGAAAGATGGTGGATTCCTCTCAATGAAAGACTTGAGTGTCTCTCAACAGATGTCCGCCATGCACTGCTTATTGTTTCTCCACAGTGCTTTGCTGTGTTCAGAGATGGATCTGGAAGATATGGATTTTTTGATTCACATTCCAGAACTGCTGAAGGTTTCTCACATCCAACTGATGATGGAACTGCAGTTATACTAACTTTCACTTATCTGAATGACATGACCAGCAGATTACTTCAGCCTTTTCAGAATCGTGGTGCTCAGACTTGCTACGAATTCATGCCTGTTGCATTTGAAATGGAGCAACAGTCTGAGAAACCATGCTCATCATCAGCATGTGTGTCACCATTACAAATAACTTCATCTCTGCCAAAAACACAAATAAATGCTGACGTCAGAATCCCTGAAAATCTTGTTCTTACAGATGACAAAAACCAAAGTGTCATAAAAGTTTTTAAAAACAGACAAGCAGCGAAGAAGAAAAGAAGTGCGTAAAATTGCGAATAAAAATCAAGAAGCAAGACTTGAGAAAACCGCTCCACATTTTGAAGTACGGGAACAAAACAGAAGAGAATATGAGAGAGAGAAATATGCCACCAATTTGCAGTTTCGGAAGAAGAAAATGGAGGGTACCAAAAAGAAGTATGATCAAGATCCTTTTGCCAGATTAAAAAAAGATGGAGTATATGGCCAAGAGGTACAACACTGATGTTCTCTTCCAGAAAAAAAGGAAAGAGCACTTAATCAGGAGGTACCACACTGATGCTCTTTACCAGAGGAAAAAGAAGGACTACATGGTGAAGAGGTACAAGATGGATGATCCTTTCCAGAAGAAAATGAAGGACTACATGGTGAGGAGGTACAAGACAGATTATCATTTCCAGAAGAAAATGAAGGACTACATGGTCAGGAGGTACAAGACGGATGATCTTTTCCAGAAGAAAATGAAGGACTATATGGCCAGAAGATATGCAAGTGATTCAGAGTTTAGGTCACACCACATTCTACTTTGTACTCTCCAAAAGAAACAGAAGTGTCTCGCCGATGCTGGATTCCACATTCTTCATAAATTGAGATGTGCATCAAGGATCAAAAGAAAATACAAGCCATACATTCGTTCCAGCCAGGATACACCCAATTCTGATGCGACAAACCAGCCTGTGTCCAACAGCTTGATGCAAAAGGCCATATCTGCATTTCGGTGTCAAATTCTGCATGGTCCAACTTACATCTGCACAGTCCGTCACAGGACTCTGTTTCCAAATCAAGTCAAGATGTGTAATAGAACACGATACGTCAAAAATGTTCATATTACATCCTCTTGCTTAACCAGGAAATACGTTCATGCTTGTGACAGTGCCTGCTCAGTTTCTTGTGCAGTTCCTGAAGAGAGAAGACAGGAATGGATCTGCCACACTTGCGACAGTCATCTGAAGCGAGGATCCATGCCTTCTATTGCAGTGGCAAACAAACTTGAATTGCTTCCCATCCCTGCAGAACTGCTGGAATTGAATGTGCTTGAACGACAGCTTATCGCCAAAATTGTTCCATTTGCAAAAATAGTTGCATTGCCCAAAGGACAGCAAAGATCAGTGCGTGGTAGTGTTGTGTGTGTGCCCTCTGAGGTGGAGAAAACAGTCAACTGTCTGCCAAGGCCTAACAGTGAGTCCCAGCTTCTACAGGTGAAGCTGAAAAGACACATCAAGTTCAGAGGATACCAACACTTCCATACAGTGAATATGCACAATGTGCTAGCAGCGTTAGCGAAATTGAAAGTGATGCATTCAGAATACAAGGACATCTTGATAAGTGACGCTGCCACATTTGAACTTCTCTCTTATGATGAGCTGGATGACACAAGAGGCGAAACAGGAAGTTGGTGTCTCTGAACAGGATGAGCAGAATGTCAGCACAGAAGAAAAGGATGAACTCAGGCCTGGCCTCACTCTGGACACATGCATGCAGCCACTTGACATTGGACAGGACTTGCTATCGTACGGTGAAGGAATCTTCAGCATTGCACCTGCTCAAGGAAAAAAGCCAGTCGGATTTTTCAAGGTTCCAAAATTGGAAGCCATGGCTTTCCCTGTAGAGTTCCCCACTGGACAGAACATAATTGATGAGGCACGAGAAGTTGCATTATCACCAAGCATGTACTTCAATGCTAGACTGTTCTGCGTGGATACTCGTTTTGCCAAAGACCAGAGTTATCTCTTCTTTGCACAGTTTGTCATTGAAATGCACATGGCTAGAAACAGCATGTCTATCCAGTTGCGAAAAGGCAAACCTATTACAAAAGATGGACGTAGAATCTCCAACAAGCTTCTTCAGGATGATCTGGAGGTCCAAAGACTGGTCCACAGCCGTGACGCCACAAGGTTTATGCAACCCTTGAGAGGCACTCCATCTTATTGGGAGAAACCGTTGAGAGATCTACAGGCCATGATCAGGCAGTTAGGGACTCCTACTTTTTTTTTTGCACATTCAGTGCAGCCGAAATGCGATGGCCAGAAGTGATAATGGCAATCAAGGCTCAGCAAGGTGAACAGGTTGACTTTTCAGAGCTTGACTGGACGACAAAATGTGAAATCCTTCGAAGTAACCCCGTCACTGTCATGCGGATGTTTGAGAAATGAGTGGATGCGTTAATGAATCATCTGCTTTTGTCACCTGCTCAATCCATCGGCGAAGTCGAGGATTACTTTTATCGAGTCGAGTTTCAAGCCAGAGGAAGCCCACAAATTCATCTGCTGGCCTGGGTAAAAGGGGCCCCGGAATTCGAAAATCAATCTGACCAAGTAGTGTGTGACTTTATTGACCGTTACATAACCTGCCAGTTGCCAGACTCTACCACCGATCCCGAGCTTCATAAAATTGTCACCGAAGTTCAACTTCACAGCAGGAAGCACTCCAAATCTTGCAAGAAAGGAAATGTGTTGTGTAGATATGGGTTCCCTAAACTGCCTATGTCAAGCACCACCATCACCTGTCCACGACCTCAACGTCCCGAGGAAGATCAAAACGAAGACCAAAGCCACCCAGACAGAAAGAAGGCAAGACATGATGCTGTTTGAAAAGCAATGAACAATGCCAGGAAGAAACTCAAGCCATTGTGGGATTTTCTAAACGATCCCCAGGTCTCCTTTGACAACTTGTCAGACTTGCTGACCAAATGTAATCTGTCCATGGATGATTACTGTAAATACGCTGAGGCACTGTCCACTTCAAAAGTGATTTTGCTGAAGCGTGATCCAAAGGAGGCTTGGGTGAATGGATACAACCCAGATTTGCTGAGGGCATGGAATGCCAACATGGACATTCAGTTTGTTCTTGACTCTTTCAGCTGCATCATGTATATGCTGTCCTACATTTCCAAGCCAGAACATGAAATGAATGATTTCCTGAAGACCGTGATCAAGGGTGTTCGCGAAACCAACATAAACGAAGAGGATGAAATGAAGCACATAATGCAGGCCTACTCCAAACACAGGCAAGTGAGCACTCAGGAGTCTGTGGCACGGACATGCAGCTTACCAATGAAGAAGTGTTCACGAAGTGTTGTGTTTATACCGACGGATGATGATGCCCTGAAGATGAGTTTGCCCCTTAGTGTCCTACACAACAAAGATCCTGATTCAGAGGATGTCTGGATGTCAGGTATAATAGATAAATACAGAGCAAGGCCTCAAACACTGGAGTTTGAAATGATGTGCCTTGCAGACTTTGTGTCGAATTACCGCATTATGTATGGTCAGCAAACTAAAGGAAAGAATGTCCACCCACTCCTCAACAATATGGGATTTATTCAGAAGAGAACTGTGGGTAAGGCTGCAATTATCAGGTATGCTCGGTTTTCGGAGGAGAAGCAACCGGAGAAGTTTTGCGGAACATTGGTGAAACTTTACGTGCCATATCGCGTCAACACACAGCTGAAACCCCTCAGCGCTATCCAACGTATCAGGAGTTTTACAAAAGTGCATTTGTGGAACTCCCGGCACACCCTGGTGTCCTGATGCCTGTCTGCGGCATAGTTAAAGCACACCAGCAGAAGTATGAAAAACACAGTAAAAAGTGGATGAAGCATTTGAACAGCTGCAGTGGGAAGGACCATCTGAAAATGCTTGGAGTGCTTTTGCGCCTGAAATTGACGCTGATCGCTTGGAGTGTATTGCAGAACAAGAAGACATCGATCCAGAAGAAGAGAATGAACAAGATGATGTCCCAGAATACCAGATTCTTCATGAAGATGGAGACGGAGTCGTACCACAGGTAGAGGCACCACAGATGACTATTGAATTTGTGAGGAAGATGTTTAGGAGTCTAAATGAGACACAGGCAGCCATTTTTTACACTGTCCGCCAGTGGTGTCAGCAGCGTGTGTGGGGTCATAATCCGGAGCAGTTTTTTTACTTTTTGTCAGGCGGTGCTGGTTGTGGGAAATCACACGTCATCAAGTGCATACACTCGGAAGCAACCAAGATTCTGTGACAACTCCCTCGACTCCGGGAAGAAGGGGATCTCTCAATGCCTACGGTGCTGTTGTCTGCGTTTACTGGAACGTTAGCATTCAACATCTCTGGTAAAATACTGCATTCCCTTTTAAAACTGCCAAGGAGCCTGAAGCTACCTTATCAAGGACTTGGGAATGCCATAGATGAAGTAAGAGCAAGATTACGCGACGTGGAGATTCTCATCATCGATGAAGTATCCATGATTTCAAAGGACCTGTTTACTTACGTAAACTGGAGATTTCAGCAGATCAAAGGAAGCAAGAAACATTTTGGAGGAGTCTCTTGCCTCGTCGTAGGGGATTATTATCAACTGCTGCTGCTAGGTAAAGCCAAACTGCTCTGCGTGTATGAAGAGGATGTGCTGGACTTCTGGAAGGACAATTTTCAAATCATCACCCTCACAGAGATCATGCGCCAGAAAGAAGACCTCGCTTTCGCTGAACTGTTGAACCGACTACGAGTGAAGCAGAAGACTGAAGCTCTCAGGGAAGATGATAGAGCTTTGTTACTCCAGGCTGTGAAGAAGCCCGAAGACTGCCCGCGTGATTCTCTGCACATATTTGCCACCAACAAAGAAGTCCACAAGTACAACCCCAAATCAGAAAAAGTTGGGACAGTATGGAATACGCAAATAAAAAAAAGAAAGTAGTGATTTCTAAATTTACTTTGACTTGTATTTCATTGCAGACAATATGAACACAAAATATTTCATGTTTTGTCTGGTCAACTTCATGTCATTTGTAAATATACATCCAGTATTTCTCTATGCAGTGATCCCATTATTCATTTATTATTTACAGGATGGGACCAAATGTGTATGGCACTGAAGACAAAAGCAAGGACAATGCTGAAGCACCAAGGTGAAGTTTATAAATACTTCTAGTAAGATCTAGTGTTTCAGTCCATTTTATTATACACTGTGTTTAGATGTGAAAGCTTAAATTGTAGAGTGTAAGATGGTTCTCAGAAGTGTGAGACAAAAAACATCTCTTGAAAGACGTATTTTGGCGTATTGTGGAGCCAAAAAACTTCAAATAAATTCACTAACAGTATTACATCTGTTCTACCTCCTCTACCACAGGATATCCAGCCTGTATGACGAGTGAGATCCAGTGGCTAGATGGCGGGAGATGCTTCAATAGTCAACTTCCTTCATCTAATAATTGGATGACCAATTACTCTTAATACGTTTATAAATAGTTTGACCATATTACATAATTGGTTTAATTTCTAAATATATTAATGTTTCATATATTAAGTAAAATGAATATGTTATTTTAATGTGTGCGCCGTGCTCGAAGAGGATGGGTCCCCCCGTGCTGAGTCTGGTTCCTCTCAAGGTTTTTTTACCTCCAAACCTTTTGGAGTTTTTTCCTTTGTTGTGCCAAATCATGGGCCCTTTCCAACTCATGGGCCCTTTCTCTCTAGGGCCCTTTCCAACCAGAGTTTTCAAAATGGACGTTTTTAATCAAATAAAAATTTAATTAAATAAACAGTGCTGCACAATTAATTCAAAAACATAATTAAATCATGTTATGGCTTAGTGACAATCAAAAACATATATGTACGTATATAAAAATATAATATGTATCTATCTAAAAATCTATATGTATCTATATTTATATGCATATGCATCATAATGTATATTATAGTAAATATATCTTTATTTATTTATGTATAATTATCTATATACTGATGTATTGAGTTTTTGAGGGTGAAGTTTGTCCATCTTATAATCTGGTGTTTTCAGTGTCAAACTACAAAAAATTAAATTCTGAGGGTTTGAAAAAAATACAATTTGAAAATTAAGAATTTATAACAAATAATATTAGTATTGAGAAAATAAAGATCATATTTTATTTTACAGTACAGTTGTCTTATTGCAACAGTAATGTTTCTGTCTTCATGTTTATCATTTTAATAGCGGTAATACAATAAATATAGTATTATTATTTTTTAATGACATTACAAAACATAATATTTACTGGTAGCCAATTAAAAGCTGTAGGATCTAGCTGCGTGGCTGGGATCTGGATTGGTGGGGCAAATCCTGCATGTTTTGTCTTTATTGAATGGTATATTCACAGATGGTACAATAAGATGGTAAAACTTACTTTTAAATAAGGTGTGTATAGTTATGTAAATGAAGACCACATTGTGTGTAAATATTTATTTGTTGTTTTTATCATAATTCTGCAAATCAGATATGTGTATTTACTATTTATCTAACTCAAGACACAGTGTGTCTGCAAACTTTGTTTAACCTCTAAACCTGCGAAGATCACACTCTTACTTGATCTGGATGAGTATTATTAGAAAGACGTAAAATGCCAGCCTCAATATTTGACCACTGTTATTGATAAAACTTGGTTGCAGTGACAGTAGTTTCCTCATATATGTTAAGAGTGCAAAATCAACAGTTAATACACATTTATCTAACCATATATGCACCTGACAGAGAAAAAATTACAAACACATTTTGTAGCTATACATAGTTTACTAATAGCACTTTGAGCAGAAAGGTCCTTCATGGAGATCAGAAGATACACTGCAGGTTTGGCTCTCAGGTGACCTCAGCTCTCCTCTCAGTCCACTTCACAAAGCTGTGGCTGGCAATCAATACTACTTTCTCTAGAATATTTTGTTAAAACTATTTATTTATGATAAATGAAGATCAGTAATAATGCAAAAATGTATGAGAGTATGTTACTGTCTGGTAAAGCGTTACAGAACGTTGCTAAGCAACAAAAAATGCACTTGTCAAAGCAAAACAAATCTTGGTTGCCATAGATACCTTTGCATTCCTGTGGACAAATATCTAAAGTATTTTTACATAAAAAACACCCCAAATTTTGTGTAAAAAAACTTATTTAAGCCAAAAGAAATTCACTGAAAATATAAGCAGTTTAGCTGAAGGTTGGGCTCTTAAATGTAGTACTTGAATCAGGGTCTCGCGATATCAGTATACATTGTTTGCTCTTTTATTGCATGTGCTGTTTGTTTGGGTTTCATTTTGGAAACGCACATACATTTTGACGTGCTTTGTGTTGCACTGCTATCATTTACAAGCTTGGAGCGTGTCTTCATCTCAGCAGCTCGGTCCACAAACTCCACAAATCTGGGGGGAAAAGTGTGTGTGTGTGTGTGTGTGTGTTATCTCACTAGATTTGTAACGTAAATCATATATGCCAACACAGGAGAATACATCAACATCTCTATATATCGCGATTTCAAAATAAAAGTCTCTCTGAGTTTACTTGGGTCTAAATATTAAAATTAAATGGATTTAAACGTCATTGATTGCGCTGTAAAATTAAACATCACCTTTATGGCGCTCTCTGCAGTTATTTGTTATATAATAATAAAATAATAAATGTAGCTCATAATTGTCCAAGTGTATGGTATAGATTTATTCTTCATGTCAATCATATATTCATAAAATAAAATCAGTTTGAATATGGAAAGCGATAACTTTGCTATTCTTTTAAATGTTAAAGTTGCCACAGTCATTGCATACTTTGCATGTGCTGTACTTCATTTGTTTATTTTTGTTATTTTATTTATTAGAAATTAAGAGATAATAACTATATTGTTTGATAAGTGATATTTCTGATTTTAGTCCTTGAAAACCACAACAAAAAAGCGCTTGAAAGTCGTGGAATTTCATTTCATTTTGCAGTTTCTGTATGTTTATATGTTTTTGTTGTTGCTTATTTGTTTAATTTATTTAAGTTAATGCACATTTACTTAACCATATATGTACCTCACTGAGAAAGAAGGACAAACACGTTTTGTAGATATATAATTTTTTTTTATTATTATTATTTACTAATAGCATTTGCAAGGTTTATCAAAAAAATATAATTTCCCTTGTCTGACAAATGAACCCCATCCCACCTGAACAGTTCACTTCTCTTCTGCGTTATCTCTTTATTGTCGATAAACACTCCACCAGTGTCAGCCATGTATTGTGCCATGGCACTGTTGATGAACTTCCTGGCTTTGTTCATCTTCGGGCCTTCTCCCCACCGCCACACACACCTCTCAGTGATGCCAGAGAAAATCACTGTGGCGTTGGTTATTTTCTGCAGTGCAGAAACATCCTCCTTCATGGAGCTCAGAAGGTCCAGACTCCTCAGTAGGCCTAGGTCGTTTCCCCCTGCATGAATCAGCAGGACGTCAGGTCTCAGTCCTGATGAGAGGACGGCAGGCAGAAGCTGGCTCCATCTCATCCCTCCTTTCCCAAGCCACTGCACTCTGGTGCTCTGCAGACCCAGGTTAGGCTCCCAGGAGGCCTCAGCTCTCCTCTCAGCCCACTTCACAAAGCTGTGGCCGACAATCAATACTACTTTCTCTGAAATATTTGAGGAAAACCTATTAATATATTGACAACAAACTGACAAATATGTGATGTTCAAGACAACAACTGCACATGTGCACTGGCTGATCTAGCCTGAGAAATAAGCTTTTTATAATGCTATTTGAGCAAAAGAAACAGCATTTATGACACAGTTGTTTTCCGATTTCTTTGGTAATTTCAAATATGAAATTTAATCGTAAGCTTAGTGAACAGTTTTGGAGAATTTGATGTTTCCCCATACAAAGTGATAGGAGCTGCACTTGGATGCCTGAGAGGCGTTTCAAAGATGGCCGCCGAGTGACAGGACTTGTCTTAAAGAGACTTTGTTTTAGCTTATAGTTGGACTATTTTGATTCAGGGTTGTATAGGCACACCTGAGCAACCATTTACAATTAAGATTACGAGTAGCCCAACAAACTTAAAATCAATTTGAGCTAACAGGCCACGTGCCTCAACAGCCCTCTCTCCATTGGATTCCTGTGAAATTTCTTCAAGTACTTTGATGATAGCCGCTAGTCTGTCTTTCACAGTTTTACAGGCAAGATATCTACAAGCCCATCGAGTGTCTGATAGTCGTTGCATTTCACGAGGTGGCCCCTCATACATTTGCTTCTGAACGTCTAACCACTTTTGGTGGACGTAAGCCCCTGATATAAAGACATACAGCTTTTGAAGGAGTGAAAAGAAACAATGCGCATCGGGGACTGTTTTAACAGTGTCCACAAGTACAAGATTTAGGCAGTGTGCATTGCAGTGCACATAGAACGCCAAAGGAGCTTCTTTTCTAATCCGCGCTTGTACCCCAGAGTTTTTCCCACTCACTACTGAGGCACCGTCGTATGCTTGGCCAACTAAATTATTTTTGTAATCAAGGCTATAATGCTGAAGCTTTTGAATGATTTTCTCTGTTAAGAGCTGCAGCATCCAAATGTTGCGCAGCCTCAAAATGTAGTAAACTTTCACGCACTGTGCCCCTGTAGTAATATCTTAACACCATCGACATTTGCTCCATTTTACTCACATCTTTTGTTTCATCAACCATGATACTGAAACACTCACTTTCTTTAACCTCCCTAATTATAGATGAACCCCCTATTAAAGTTATTATGATTTTAATACTTTCAGGCTTAAATTGTTCCAGGAACACTAATATGACCATTCTTTATTTCTAATGTAAATGTTTCCTTATATGATAATAAACATCTGAATCCAAGGTGTTTAGTAATGGGTCTAGGAGAAGCAGCAAGGACAGGACGAGGTAATGATTATTTGTGTTTTACAGTAATTTTCTAAATATAGTCCTCTCATTTTCATAGGAGTTTGTTTCTCCTCAGCTACAATTTTGTAAAGTTTAGAGCTATAAACAGATGTTAACCAGTGTAGAAAGAAAGTCCATGACAAATTGTATGTTGATTGAAATATTTTTAATAATGCCAGTACAAAAGTCTTTATTATTACTTTTACCATTAATTAATTTGTTTGTTTATTTAACTGGGGATGTGATTTGTAATGTATTTAGAAATTTATGATAGAACAGAACTTTTTAACATGGGAGAGTTGAAAAAGATGATTCTAAACATAGTCATGCTCTGTTAAGGCAGGAACGTGGGTGTCGGGTGCTCGTTGACATCACCGTCATCATCATCATCATCATCTGCATCAATTATGTCACCGGCGGCCAGGCACATGTTGTGTAGAATTACACAGCATGTAATAACGATGGGGGTGAATTCTGGGCTCACCTCAAGGGCTTTAAAAAAGATGGCCCTCAGCAGGTCTTCAGCATTCCGAAGGCCCTCTCAATCACGATCTGGCCCTGGAATGATGCCTGTTGTAGTGGGCCTCAACTGGAGAGGCGACAGGTTCACGGTAGGGTGTCATGATGGTGATAGGTGATGTCAAGCAGGGGTACCCTCCATCTCCAAAGATGCACCAGCCCTCAGGTGGATACAACTGCCTGCCGTAAATGGCATTAGGCGCGTTCGACTTTAAGCAGCGCTGCACAGAATAGTCCGTGTATGACATCACAGTACCGCGAGAGCGACAAGGGAGCTGATGGATCCTATGCTTTCAAATGGCTCTCGCGGTACTTTGATGTTATACACTGACCATTCTGTGCAGCGCCGCTTAAAGTCAAACGCGCCTACTGTTCTTGAGGGCCCTTGCATCATGGACGGATCCAGAAAAGCCAACGCAGATGTCCAAGAACTTTCCGCTGTGATCACTCACAGCCCTGCTGACCTTGTGCACTGTTGACTTAGGGATAGCAAAGGCTGAGGCAACAACCCGATAGGATGCAGCATGGGCCAGACAGTAAAGAAACATCACAACCTGCAGCTATGAGTTTGACAATGGATTGTCTTGTCAGACGAAGATAGGGACGGAGGTTAGATTCTCTGTCCAGAAACAGCCTCAGGATGGGGACCGTTGCATTCAGCTGACAGTATGGTGTGATGCTGTCAGTCTACAAAACAGTAAATTTATTAAAACAGTGTCTTTATGCATTATACTTATATTTCTGTACTACTGTCCTAGATTTATGCCTAAACTAACACATATATATACATATATATACATACATATATACATATATATACACACATATATATAAATATATACACATATATATATATACATATATACACATATATATACATATATACACATATATATATAAATATACACACACATATATATATATACACATATATATATACAGGGGGTACGGACAGACCCTTTAAATTTTTCACTCTTTGTTATATTGCAGCCATTTGCTAAAATATTTAATATATATACACACAGCACCCCATATATTGACACACACATATGAGGGGCCCATTTCTTCTGTCATCCTTGAAGGTTCCATATTTGATTGTTTGATTATACTGATTGGACTTGATTAGGAAAGCCACAACCTGTCTATATAAGACACACACATGCATGTCAAGAAAAATGAGAATCATAGGTCAAAGAACTGCTGAAGAGCTCAGAGACACAAGGCACAGATCTGGCCAAGGTTACAAAAAAAATTCTCTGCACTTAAGGTTCTAAAGCACAGTGCCTCCATAATCCTTAAATGGAAGACGTTTGGGACGACCAGAACCCTTCTCCTCTGAGCACACTGACATACATCCAGAGATCTCCTCTCACACACATGCACCCTCCATTCTCCCGACACATGAAAAGCTCATGGATTTGCAAAAAACACCTAAGGACTAAGATGGTGACAAATAAGATCTCCTCTGACACAATACACATACATGCTCATCAGCTGTCCAATCTCTGGCAGCTCATCTGTGGGGGTGTTTTTCACTGCAGGGACAGGACACTGGTTCAATCGAGGGAAAGATTCGGCCAAGTCAGGGATATCTGGACAAAACCTCTCCAGAGTGCAGGACCTCAGACTGAGCCGAAGTACAAGACAATGACCCTAAGCACAGCTTAAATAACGAAGGAGTGGCTCTCGCTTGAATGGCCCAGCCAGAGCCTACTTAAACCCAATTGAGCATCTCTGGGGACTAAAAATGGCGTCACCAACGTTTACCATACCTGACAGAACTGGAGAGGATCTCAAGGAGGATCAGAGGATCCCCAAATCCAGGTGTGAAAAACCTGTTGCATCTTTCCCAAAAAGACATGGCTGTATGAAATCAAAGGGTGCTCTCTAAATACTGAGCAAAGGGTCTGAATACTTAGGACCATGTGATATTTCATTTTTCTTTTTAATATAAATCTGCAAAAAAATTCAACAATTCTGTGTTTTTTTGTCTATAGGGTGCTGTGTGTACACACAAATGGCATATATTACACAGAGTGAAAAATTTAAGGGGGTCTGAATACTTTCCGTCCACTGTATATCACACACATATATATAATATATATATATATACACACACATTGAGGGCTCAAGCTCTCTGGCACACACATACATTCTCCTCTCACACACATACATACATTCTCCTCTCGCACACACATACATACACATATTCTCCAACACATCTCCTCTCACACACATCTCCTCTCACACACATACATCTCCTCTCACACACATACATTCTCCTCTCACACACATACATCTCCTCACACACATCACACACATACACACATACATTCTCCACACATCATCTCTCTCACACACATACACAACAATACACACACATACATTCTCCACACATCACACACACATACATTCTCCTCACACACACATACACTCCTCACACACACATACATTCTCCTCTACACACATACATCTCCTCTCACACACACATTCTCCTCCACACACATACACACATACATCTCCTCACACACACATACATTCTCCTCACACACATACATTCTCCTCACACAACATCATTCTCCTCTCACACATACATATTCTCCTCTCGCACACACATACATACATTCTCCTCTCGCACACATACATTTCTCCTCTCGCACACATACATTCTCCTCTCGCACACAATACATTCTCCTCTCGCACACACACATACATTCTCCTCACACATACACTCTCACACATACATTCTCCTCACACACATTCTCCTCTCGCACACATACATTCTCCTCTCACACATACACATTTCCTCTCACACACATACATATTCTCCTCTCGCACACATACATTCTCCTCTCGCACACATACATTCTCCCACACACACATACATTCTCCTCACACACACATACATATTCTCCTCTCGCACACATACATTCTCCTCACACACTCCTCTCGCACACATACATTCTCCACACATCACTCCTCTCCACACTCCTCTCGCACACATACATTCTCCTCTCACACACATACATTCTCCTCTCGCACACATACACACATACATTCTCCTCTCACACACATTCTCTTCACACACATACATTCTCCTCTCAAACATACATTCTCCTCTCGCACACATACATTTCTCCACACATCACACACACATACATACATTCTCCTCTCACACACATACATTCTCCTCACACACACATACATTCTCCTCACACACATACATTCTCCTCTCACACACATACATACATCTCCTCTCACACACACACATACATTCTCCTCACTCGCACACACATACATTCTCCTCTCACACTCATACATTCTCCTCTCACAACACACATACATATTCTCCTCTCACACACATACATTTACTCTCACAACATACATTCTCCTCTCGCACAATATATTCATACATCTCCTCTCGCCACACACATACATATTCTCCTCTCACACACATACATACACACATACATCCCTCACACACATACATTCTCCTTCACACACACTACATCTCCTCTCACACACACACACACACATACATTCTCCTCTCACACACATACATTCTCCTTCACACACATACATTCTCCTCTCACACACATACATTCTCCTCTCACACACACAAATTCTCACACACACATACATTCTCCTCTCACACACATACACACACATACATCTCCTCACACACACATACATTCTCCTCACACACACATACATTCTCCTCTCACACACATACATTCTCCTCTCACACATACATATTCTCTCTCAAACACATACATTCTCCTCTCACACACATACATTCTCCTCTCACACACATACATCTCCTCTCACACACATACATTCTCCTCTCACACACACATACATTCTCCTCACACACACATACATTCTCCTCTCACACACATACATATTCTCCTCTCACACACATACATTCTCCTCTCGCACACACACATACATTCTCCTCTCACACACATACATACACACACATACATTCTCCTCTCACACACATACATTCTCCTCTCACACACACATACATATTCTCCTCTCACACACATACATTCCTCACACACATTCTCCTCTCACACACATACATTCTCCTCACACACACATTCTCCTCTCACATACATCTCCTCACACACACATACATTCTCCTCTCACACACATACATTCTCCTCCACACACATACATTCTCCTCTCACACACATACATTCTCCTCACACACACATACATTCTCCTCTCACACACATACATTCTCCTCTCACACACATACATTCTCCTCTCGCACACATACATATCTCCTCTCACACAGCACACATACATATCTCCTCTCACACACACACATACATTCTCCTCTCACACACATTCTCCTCTCACACATACATTCTCCTCTCACACACATTCTCCTCACACATACATTCTCCTCTCGCACACATACATTTCTCCTCTCACACACACACGCACACATACATTCTCCTCTCACACACATACATTCTCCTCTCACACACATACATTCTCCTCACACACACATACATATTCTCCTCTCACACACACATACATTCTCCTCTCACACACATACATTCTCCTCTCACACACATACATTCTCCTCTCGCACACATACATATTCTCCTCTCGCACACATACATTCTCCTCTCTCACACACATACATTCTCCTCTCACACACATACATTCTCCTCTCACACACATACATTCTCCTCTCACACACATACATTCTCCTCTCGCACACATACATTCTCCTCTCACACACATACATATTCTCCTCTCGCACACATACATTCTCCTCTCGCACACATACATATTCTCCTCTCACACACATACATATTCTCCTCTCGCACACATACATTCTCCTCTCACACACATACATTCTCCTCACACACATACATTCTCCTCACACACACACATTCTCCTCTCGCACACATACATTCTCCTCTCACACACATACATTCTCCTCTCACACATACATTCTCCTCTCACACACATACATTCTCCTCTCACACACATACATTCTCCTCTCACACACATACATTCTCCTCACACACACATACATTCTCCTCTCGCACACATACATTCTCCTCTCACACACATACATTCTCCTCTCACACACATACATTCTCCTCACACACACATACATTCTCCTCTCGCACACATACATTCTCCTCTCACACACATACATTCTCCTCTCACACACATACATTCTCCTCTCACATTGCTACCTCTTTTTTGGTATCCATTACTTCCTGTTTAAACAGGAAGCCACTCTCAGACCAGGAAATACATGTGCAAGACTTGCTCAGCTCTTCCTCACAATTTTACAATGATGCTATTCAAAGTCATCCTGTTTTCTTTTCAAGTACAGTTTTTACTTTTGGGAGTAAGTAGCAATGAACATGACATCAGACTTTTTTTTAATAATGTGCTGGAATGTATTGAACAAATGCAAAGAGAAGCAGATTCTTCTGTGGATGATAGGATGCATAGAGAACTTTGTGATCACATTCAAACCCTATGTGGATTTCTGTCAGTCTGAAAATTTGTTGAGGATTCAAGAAACGGAGCAGCAGTAACTACATTGGAGTCCTTATATGTGTTTTTTGGATAGCAACAACCTTGCTTAAGTTCTGGCCCAATTCTGGCTTGGTCCCCGGCCCAAAACTGGCCCACACACTGAAAACAGACACAATTTCCTCTGGCCCAGATGTGGCCCACACCCTGTAAAATGACTCTTATTTATTGATGTGGCCCAGATCTGGCCCGCATACTTTAGAGTGACTTATATTATTTCATGTGGCCCAGGTCTGGCCCAGACACTTTAAGCCAGATCTGGCTGAGACTCGGCTTGGTCCCCGGGCTAAATGTGGCCCAGAAACGTGAGCAAAACTAAAGAGCTGATTGTGGACTTCAGGAAGAGACAACTGCGGCCCTACACTCCTCTTATGATCAGCGGGACCCCTGTGGAGAGGGTGAGCAGCTTCAAGTACCTCGGTGTAAACATCTCCGAGGACCTGACTTGGACTGCACACATTCAAACACAGGTCAAGAAAGCCAGGCAAAGACTGTACCATCTGCGACAGCTGAGGAAATTCAGGGTCTCACAAGCAATCCTGAAAACTTTCTATTCAGGGGCCATAGAAAGTGTATTGACTCGGTGTATCTCAGTGTGGTATGGAAACGCCACAAATCAGGACTGCAAAGCTCTGCAGAGAGTCGTGCGCTTAGCTGAGCGCATCTCAGGGTCTGCTCTCCCCTCTCTGCAGGACATCTACCTCAATCGCTGCAAAAGCAGAGCTGTCAAAATCATCAAGGACTCAAATCACCCCGGTAACCATCTTTTCACCACAATGCCATCTGGCAAGCGCTTCAGGAGCATGATGGCAAAAACTGAGAGACTGAGGAGGAGCTTCTTCCCTCAGGCCATCAGGCTCCTAAACTCAGTCTCATAACATCTATAGGACTCAATCTAATAAACTATAAAAACATTCATTATTCTCCATCCGCATTGCTGCTATGTGTACATACCCGGTACAACCGGTTTGCACATTCCTCTTGCACATCCCTGCTTACATATTTATATTAATATTTATTAAACCCACATATACTGTATTGCACATTTTATTTCATTGCACATTTTACTCCTTATTTTATTTTATTTCTTTCATATTTTTTTTATCTTATTCTTACCTATATTTATATATATATATATATATTCTCGTGTTATGTTTCATATTTCTTCTGCACTGTCCATTGAGCGGACCTGTCCTGACCAACATTTCACTACTGATTATACCCTGTATGATTGTGTATGTGACAAATAAAGAACCTTGAAACGGCTAAATGTAATTCAGCAGTGAAACACAAATACAACCATTTAAAAAGATTAAAATGGCTTTAATTATAAAATTATCAAGTATACTTTAATACAAATATATATTAACAATGAACAAATGCACTACACTATAAACATAAACACACTTTTTAAACCACAAAGTAACATGTCAATTATATTTATATATTATAATATGAATTATACATAATTCAGTTCAGTTCTTATCAAACGGTGTCAGTGCAGTCAAGTCAATTATATTGCTGAATATTAGGAGTCTTCAACTAAGCAAGACAAAAGGCAACAGTGACAAAGAACCCAAACCCAAACAAGTCCAGGCTCAGTCAGGAAACTCTGACCAAAACGAATGAATGTGGTGTGATTTATTCCAGGCTGCATCACAAGGCAGATTGCGGATTGATATCATTCAGAATATTTCATCCAACTTCTTCTGCTTGAAGAAAAGTCATTCCAGTAGGTGACGCTGGTAAAAAGGGTGTGTAGGGCTTGTCTGGTTCTCGTAGTCTTTGCTGAGGATCTTTGCTGGGCCATCAATGAGGTCTTCACAGGGATCTGTCATCTAGTTGACATGGTCTCTGCTGACATTCAGGGATGTGTTGTGGTCGTTCCTGGGTGCAGCAGTCCACCGTCTGGTCTGGATACCGACTGGATCAGCTGATTACGATAACCTAGGGATAAGGGTGAGACAGAATATATGCAAATAATATAAGCACTGATGTCATTCTTCTTACAAATTAACAAGTACTTATTAAAAGGTAATTATTAAATCTTAAGCATTACAGTTTTTTACAATCATTAGGACCAGACCCAGAATTCGCACCTTATGTTTGATGAACGTTCATGCATAAGCTCATGCAGCAGCTCAGAATTTCTGTAAAAAAAAAATTCAAACAGTCAGATTACATATATAAAGTGTGCAGATAAAATGTTTAGGTTTATGTTTGCTCATAATAATCCCCACCACAGTAAAATATGTTAAGTATGATTTTTATCACATCATATGGCATATATATGCTTCAACAGTTTTCATTCACTTTAAAAAAAATGTAACATGCTCTAGTGCAGCAGACAGATCAGGCCTCCAATCAAGAACAAAAGATGATGCATTTACATTTTACGGCTTTCTCTTACGTATCTGTAGTGCTTTTCCGTGTCAGAGCTTATTAAATTCAGATTGCACATATTGTAATGCTACAACAGTTTGATTCACAAACAAATGACTCATTTGAAAGGTTAAGTGAATCGAATCAGACAGAGCCACCCGTAGATATTTATGGCGCAACCAGTCCAACTCCTATGATTCAATAGCACTCGTTGAAAAAGACGAATCGAATGAATTCTAGAAAACAAAATGGAATTTAACTCGTTATAATTTCATTAGCTAATATATACAGCTCATCTTTTTTATATTAATTATGGTTTTTCTTACGTTGTTTTCATGGCAAACCTCCTAATAGAAACCATCTAAAAACTATACTCTTCGTGACATTTAAAACATCAAACAACACTACATTGAGCATTAAATAAATTAAATAACTTACTCTTTTGCAGCTGAAGTATTCCTCTTCAGAACTGTGCCGCCGAACGCTCCTCAGGATTTAAAGTTAACCTCCGAATCTTTCTCTCAGGCGGCTGATCTCCTTCATTCTAGCAGCGGCCCGCCGGTGACAAAACTAACTCGGGCCGAAGATAGATACACACAACTACACAAGACCTGCCGCACGTACAACAGCTTTCAGCCGAGATTGGCCCAGAGAAAAGCCGTCTGTCAGCCAGAAGTGTTTTGTAGTCGGCGCGGCTCTGGCCCATTATCTTCTCACCGATGCCGAGACTGAGCCGAGTCCGACAGCGCCGCATGTCGGCCAGAATCGGCACGAGTGTGCTTGCCATCTGCCTTCCGTTTCCACTATACTCTCTCTCTCACACACATACATTCTCCATTCACATACATACATTCGTCTCTCACACACATACATTCTCCTCTCACATACATATATTTTCTTCAGACATACATACATTCTATATTCGATTAGGAGGTTTGCCATGAAAACAACGTAATAAAAACAATTCGTTTCCGGAGATAATGAGGCTACGGTCTCTTTAGAATAACAATATGTATTTTTTTTTATATAAAAAAGATGAGCTGTATATATTAGCTAATGAAATTATAACGAGTTAAATTCCATTTTGTTTTCTAGAATTCATTCGATTCGTCTTTTTCAACGAGTGCTATTGAATCATAGGAGTTGGACTGGTTGCGTCATAAATATCTACGGGTGGCTCTGTCTGATTCGATTCACTTAACCTTTCAAATGAGTCATTTGTTTGTGAATCAAACTGTTGTAGCATTGCAATATGTGCAGTCTGAATTTAATAAGCTCTGACACGGAAAAGCACTACAGATACGTAAAAGAAAGCCGTAAAATGTAAATGCATCATCTTTTGTTCTTGATTGGAGGCCTGATCTGTCTGCTGCACTAGAGCATGTTACATTTTTTTTAAAGTGAATGAAAACTGTTGAAGCATATATATGCCATATATGATGTGATAAAAATCATACTTAACATATTTTACTGTGGTGGGGATTATTATGAGCAAACATAAACCTAAACATTTTATCTGCACACTTTATATATGTAATCTGACTGTTTGAATTTTTTTTTTTACAGAAATTCTGAGCTGCTGCATGAGCTTATGCATGAACGTTCATCAAACATAAGGTGCGAATTCTGGGTCTGGTCCTAATGATTGTAAAAAAAACTGTAATGCTTAAGATTTAATAATTACCTTTTAATAAGTACTTGTTAATTTGTAAGAAGAATGACATCAGTGCTTATATTATTTGCATATATTCTGTCTCACCCTTATCCCTAGGTTATCGTAATCAGCTGATCCAGTCGGTATCCAGACCAGACGGTGGACTGCTGCACCCAGGAACGACCACAACACATCCCTGAATGTCAGCAGAGACCATGTCAACTAGATGACAGATC